>CABHPR010134284.1:23413-43324 GCA_902168415.1 Peromyscus melanophrys | reverse complement strand
AGCAACATGTTTGACATACAGACCATCCCACAGCACTTCCCCTTTTCTTTTTTTTAAAAAAGGAAGATTTTAACATTAACATGGTAAAATTACATATAATTTGGGAATTTGGGCGCAGCTTCTCTTACTACTTCCTGCTGGAGAGGGGCACTGTATCTTATGGGGACACAAAGAAAATTTTAGGATTATGGAGTAGTCCATGAGGCTGTATTGTCTGAACCAGTTGCCTTCAAACCGTTCTGGATGTTGGATCATCTGGGTCATGGTGTCATCGGAGACCTTTCAGGGTGTCTTGGCTGGTCAAACCTGATGTATCCTAATCTGGAATAAACCCATAGCCTCTGGCTTTCTGTGGAAACAAAAACAGTGCTTCCTTTCCAAAGCAACATATCCTCACATCCAAATTTTGAAGTCAAGGTACCTTTAAAATATACATTTTCACATAACTCAACAGCTTTTGTAATCAAATGTTTTTCTTCAGTTACAAATATCAAAGAGAACATAATCCAGATTCTCTGTGTGGTAGCCATCTTTATGTGGCTTATTTTTTATATTACCTTGAGCCTATTGCTTTAAACTGCAGCATTCTAAGACTGAAAGGGCACTATGGCTGCTCGTTCCGCCGACCTCAGCTTCCCAACATGGCGGGGATACTTTTACCACCAGCTCTGGGAGCCTTCGTGGGTCTATGCTTCTATCAAAGCAGCATGTAGCCCAGAAACATCTTTTTTTGTTTTGTACTAGCAAAGGCTAAATCCACCACGCAGTTTAATGTGCCACTGACAGATGCCTCATTCCCGCCATACTGCAGGTTGAGCGTGCACGCCAGGAACCCGCCATGGTGACTCAAACACGCAGGCTGCCACTAACTTGAAAGAGACAACTAGGAACTGTTTTTAGCTCCGTTTTAGTATCTTTTTTCTCAGGTTTTGGGTGGAAACTCTTGCCCCACGTTGGGCGCCATTTGTAGCTAGAGTTTTCCTACCAGGCCCACAGTCAGGACAAATCTACACCCACCAGTCCCACAGCAGCTCAGACCCAACCAAGTAAACACAGAGACTTATATTGTTTACAATCTGTATGGCCGTGGCAGGCTTCTTGCTAACTGTTCTTATATCTTAAATTAATCCATTTCTATAAATCTATACCTTGCCACATGGCTTGTGGCTTACCAGCATCTTCACATGCTGTTTGTCATGGTGGCAGCTGGCAGAGTCTCCTCAGTCTTCCACTTCCAGAATTCTCTCCTTGTCCCACCTATATTTCTTCCTGCCTGGCCACTGGCCAATTAGTGTTTTATTTATTGACCAGTAAGCAACATGTTTGACATACAGACCATCCCACAGCATACATACAATGCACTGTAGTTGTTGGGAACAGACGTAGGTGCTTTTCGCACTGTGTATCTCAGTGGGAGTCCAATAGTGACTCTCCTTACACGAAAAGAACTGTTGCTTCTAGGACAATATACAGCACATGATTCAACTGCGTTTAGGACTGGGAAATTAACACTGAGATGCCTTACAATAAACACACTCTGCATTTGAGAAATGAGCACTCTTCTCGTGTACTGTGTTTCCTATAGGGCCATTAGAGTGAACATGCTCAGAAGAAAAGAACCGTGCCTGCTCCACATTGGTCCATATCTAGTTTAACTCTGCTTCAGAAACTGAGAAGAACTGTAACTTGTGTTACATCCAGTGCACTGTAGTTGCTGGCAACCGATGAGGGTGCCTCTCACACTGTTATTCTCAAAGGGAGCCCAATAGTGACTCCTCTTACCCGAAAAGAACTGTTCCTCCTAGTACAAGATACACCATGTGATTTAACTCCGTTTAGGACTGGGAAGTTAACACTGAGTTGCCTTACAAGGAACACACTTTCCTTTTGAGAAAGGAGCACACTTCTAGTCTACTGTGTTTCCTATGTGGCCAGAAGAGTGACCTTGCTCAGAACAAAAGAACTGTGCCTGCTCCACACTCGGTTCATATCCAGTTCAACTCTGCTTCAGAGACAGAGAAGAACCATAGCTTGTCTTACATCCAATGCACTGTAGTTGCTGGGAACAGACTCTGGGGCGATTCGCACTGTGTATCTCAATGGGATCCCAATAGTGACTCTCCTTACCCGAAAAGAACTGTTTCTCCTAGGACAAGATACAGCATGTGATTCAACTCCGTTTAGGACGGGGAAGTTAACACTGAGTTGCCTTACAAGAAACACACTCTGCTTTTGAGAAAGGAGCACCCTTCTAGTCTACTGTGTTTCCTATAGGGCCAGAAGAGTGACCTTGCTCCAAAAAAAAAAAACAAAAACAAACAAACTGAGCTTTCCACACACTCGGGGCATATCTAGTTCAACTCTGCTTAAGAAACTGAGAAGAACCATAGCTTGTCTTACATCCAATGCACTGTAGTTGCTGGGAACAGACTCCGGGTGATTCGCACTGTATATCTCAATGGGAGCCCAATAGTGACTCTCCGTATCCCAAAAGAACTGTTGCTCCTAGGACAAGATACAGCATTTGATTCAACTCTTAGTAGCACTGTTTAATTAACACTGAGTTGCCTTACAAGAAACACACTCTGCTTTTGAGAACCAGCACTCTTCTTGTCAACTGTTTCCTATAGGGTCAGAAGAGTGAACTTGCTCTGAACAAATGAACTGTGATTTCCACACACACGGTCCATATCCATTTCAACTGTACTGGATAAATGGAGAAGAACCCTACCTTGTCTTACATCCAATGCACTGTACTGGCTGGGAACAGACACGGGTGTGATTCGCACTGTGTATCTCAATGGGAGCCCAATAGTGACTGACTTTCCTTACCCCAAAAGAACTGTTGTTCCTAGAACAAGATACAGCACGTGATTCAACTCCTAGTAGGACTGGGAAATTAACACTGAGTTGCGTTACCAGAAAGACACTGCTTTTCAGAAAGGAGCACCCTTCTAGTCTGCGGTGTTTCCTATAGTTCCAGAAGAGTGATCTTGCCCAGAACAAAAGAAAAGTGCTTCCCACACACTCGGGGCATATGCAGTTCAACTCTGCTTCAGAAACTGAGAAGAACTGCAGCTTGTCTTACATCCAATGCACTGTAGTGGCTGGGAACAGACGCGGGTGCTTTCCGGACTGTGTATCGCAATGGGAGTTCAATAGTGACTTTCCTCACCTGAAAAGACCTGTTGCTCCTAGGACAAGAATCAACATATGATTCAACTACGTTTAGGACTGGGAAATTGACACTGAGTTGCCTTACTAGAAAGACACTTTGCTTTTGAGAAAGTAGCACACTTCTAGTCTTTGGTGTTTCCTATAATTCCAGAAGAGTAACCTTGCTCATAACAAAAGAACGGTTCTTCTCACCCTCTCGGGGCATATGCAGTTCAACTCTGCTTAAGAAACTTAGAATAACCGTAGCTTGTCTTACTTCCGATGCAATGTAGTGGCTGCAACAGGAGTGGGTGGGATTCGCTATTGTATCTCAATGGGACCCCAATATTGACTCTCCTTACCTGAAAAAACTGTGGCACCTAGGACAAGATACAGAACATGATACAACATCTAGTATGACTGGGAAATTAACACTGAGTTGCTTTACAAGAAACACACTCTGCTTAAGGAAAGGAGCACCCATGCTGTCTACTGTGTTTCCTATAGGGCCATAAGAGTGACATTGCTCAGAACAAACGAACTGTTCTTCCCACACACTTGGGGTCTATCCAGTTCAACTCTGCTTCAGAAACTGAGAACAACAGTAACTTGTCTTACTTCCAATGTACTGTAGTTGCTTTGAACAGACGCAGGTGCTTTTCGCACTGTGTATCTCAATAATTGCCAAATAGTGACTATCCTTACTCGAAAAGAACTGTTGCTCCTAGGACAAGATACAGCACGTGATTCAACTCCTAGTAGGACTGAGAAATTAACACTGAGTTGCCTTACAAGAAACACACTCTGCTTTTGAGAAAGGAGCACTCTTCTAGTCCACTGTGTTTCCTATAGGGCCAGAAGAGTGACCTTGCTCAGAACAAAAGAACTCTGCCTGCTCCACACTCGGTTCATATCTAGTTCAACTCTAAATCAGAAACGGAGAAGAACCGGAGCTTGTCTTACATCCAAATCACTGTAGTTGCTGGGAACAGATGTGGGTGCTTTTTGCACTGTGTTTCTCAAGTGAGCCCAGGAGTGACTCTCCTTACCTGAAAAGAACTTTTGCTCTAGGACAAGATACAGCATGTGATTCACTCCATTTAGGACTGGGAAATTAACACTGAGTTGCCTTACAAGGAACACACTTTCCTTTTGTGAAAGGAGCACACTTCTAGTCTACTGTGTTTCCTATAGGACCAGAAGAGTGACCCTGCTCAGAAAAAAAGAACTGTGCCTGCTCCACCTTCGGTCCATATCTAGTTCAACTCCTCTTCAGAAAGTGAGAAGAACTGTAGCTTGTCTTACATCCATGCAATGTATTTGCTGGGAACAGTCACGGGTGCTATTCCCACTGTGTATTTCTATGGGAGCCCAATAGTGATTATCCTTACCCGAAAAGAACTGTTGATCCTAGGACAAGATACAGCACGTGATTCAACTACTAGTAGGACTGGGAAATTTACACTGAGTTAGTTGCCTTACAAGAAACACACTCTGCTTTTGAGAAAGGAGCACTCTTCTAGTCTACTCTGTTTCCTATAGGGCCAGAAGAGTGACCTTGCTCAGAACAAAAAAAACTGTGCCTTCTCCACACTCCTTCCATATCTAGTTCAACTCTGCTTCAGAAAGTGAGGAGATCCGTAGCTTGTCTTACTTCCAATGCACTGTAGTTGCTAGGAACAGAAGCAGGTGCTTTTAACACGGTGTATCTCAGTGGACCCCATATTGACTCTCCTTACCAGAAAAGAACTGTTGCTCCTAGGACAAGAGATAGCACGTGATTCAACTCTGTTTAGGACCAGCAAATTAACACTGATTTACCTTACAAGAAACGCACTCTGCTTTTGAGAAAGGCGCAATCATCTTGTCTACCTTTTTCCTATAGGGCCAGAAGAGTGACCTTGCTCAGAACAAAAGAACTGTGCCTGCTCAACCATCGGTCCAGATCTAGTTCAACTGTTCTTCAGAAACTGAGAAGAACCATAGCTTGTCTTACTTCCAATGCACTGTAGTTGCTGGGAACATATGCGGGTGCTTTTCGCTCTGTGTATCTCAATAGGATCACAATAGTGACTCTCCTTACCCTAAAAGAACTGTTGCTCGTATAACAAGATACAGCACGTGATTCAACTCCATTTAGTTCTGGGAAATTAACATTGAGTTGCCTTATAAGAAACATACTCTGCTTTTGAGAAAGGAGCACTCTTCTAGCCTATTGTGTTTCCTATAGGGCAAGAGAGTGACCTTGCTCAGAATAAAACGCCTGTGCCTGCTTCACACTTAGTCCATATCTAGTTCAACTCTGCTTAAGAAACTGAGAAGAACCGTAGCTTTTCTTACATCCAATGCACTGTAGTTACTGGGAACAGACGCGGGTGCTTTTCGCACTATGTGTCTCAATAGGAGCACAATAGTGACTCTCCTTACCTGAAAAGAACTGTTGCTCCTAGGACAAGATACAGCACGTGTTTCAACTCCTAGTAGGACTGGGACATAAAACTTACTTGCCTTACAAGAAACGCATTCTGCTTTTGAGAAAGGAGCACTCTTTAGTCTACTGTGTTTTGTATAGGGCCAGAACAGTGACCTTGCTCAGAACAAGAGAACTGTGCCTCCTCCAGTCTCGGTCCATATCTAGTTCAACTCCACTTCAGAAAGTTAGGAGAACCATAGCTTGTCTTACTTCCAATGCACTGTAGTAGCTAAAAACAGAAGCAGGTGCTTTTCGCACTGTGTATCTCAGTGGAGCCCAATATTGACTCTCCTTACCCGAAAAGAACTGTTGCTCTTAGGACAAGGTATAGCACGTGATTCAACTCAGTTCAGGACCAGCAAATTAACACTGATTTGCCTTACAAGAAATGCACTCTGCTTTTGAGAAAGGAGCACTCATCTAGACTACTGTTTTCCTATAGGGCCGGAAGAGTGACCTTGCTCAGAACAAAAGAACTGTGCCTGCTCAACTGTCGGTCCAGAACTAGTTCAAATTTGCTTCAGTAACAGAGAAGAAAAATAGCTTGTCTTACTTCCAATGCACTGTAGTTGCTGGGAAGAAACAGGGTTTCTTCTCACACTCTGTATCTCAAAGGGAGCCCAATACTGACTCTCCGTACCTCAAAAGAACTATTGCTCCTATACCAAGATACAGCACGTGATTCAACTCCATATAGGACTGAGAAATGAACACTGAGTTGCCTTACAAGAAATGCACTCTGCTTTTGAGAAAGGAGTATTCGTCTAGTCTACTGTGTTACCTATAGGGCCAGAAGAGTGATCTTGCTCAGAACAAAAAAACTGTGCCTGCTTCATCCTTGGTCCCTATCTAGTTAAACTCTGCTTCAGAAACTGAGAAGAATCATAGCTTGTCTTACATTCAATGCACTGTAGTTGCTGGGAAGAGACGCGGTTGCTTTTGACACTGTGTATCTCAATAGGAGCACAATAGTGACTCTCCTTACCCGCAAAGAACTGTTGTTCCTAGGACAAGATACAGCACGTGATTCAACTACTAGTAGGACTGGGACATAAAACTGAGTTGCCTTACAGGAAACACACTCTGCTTTTGAGAAAGGAGCACTCTTCTAGTGTGCTGTGTTTCCTATGGGGCCAGAAGAGTGACCTTCCTAGAACAAAAGAACTGTGCCTGCTCCACACTCGGTCCATATCTAGTTCAAATCTGATTCTGAAACTGAGAAGAACCGTAGCTTGTCTTACATCCAATGCACTGTAGTTGCTGGGAACAGAGGCGTGAGCTATTTGCACTCATTAGGAACACAATAGTGACTCTCCTTACGTGAAAAGAACTGTTGCTCGTATAACAAGATACAGCACGTGATTCAAATCCATTTAGGACTGTGAAATTAACACTGAGTTGCCTTACAAGAAACACACTTTGCTTTTGAGAAAGGAACACTCTACTTGTCTACTTTGTTTCATATAGGGCCAGAAGAGTGACCTTGCTCAGAACAAAAGAACTGTGCCTGCTCCACACTCGGTCCATATCTAGTTCAACTCTGCTTCAGAAACTGAGAAGAACAGTAGTTTGTCTTACTTCCAATGCACTGTAGTTGCAGGGACCAGACGAGGGTGTTTTATGCACTGTGTATCTCAATTGGAGTCAAATAGTGACTCTCCTTACCCGAAAGGAACTGTTGCTCCTAGGACAAGATAGAGCATGTGCTTCAACTCTGTTTAGGACCGGCAAATTAACACTGATTTGCATTAAAAGAAATGCACTCTGCTTTTGAGAAAGAAGCACTCTTCTAGTATACTGTTTTTCTTATAGGGCCAGAAGAGTGACCTTGCTCAGAACAGAAGAACTGTGCCTGCTCCACACTCGGTCCATATCTAGTTCAACTCTGCTTCAGAAACTGAGAAGAACCATAGCTTGTCTTACATCCAATGCACTGTAGTTGCTGGGAACAGAGGTGGGTGTGATTCGCACTGTGTATCTCAAAGGGAGCCTAATAGTGAATCTCCTTACCCAAAATGAACTGTTGCTCCAAGGACAAGATATAGCATGTGATTCAACTCTGTTTAGGACTGGGAAATGAACAATAATTGCCTTACAAGAAACACACTCTGCTTTTGAAAAAGGAGCACACTTCTAGTCTACTGTATTTCCTATAGGGCCAGAAGAGTGATCTTGCTCAGAACAAAAGAACTGTGCCTGTTCCACACTCATTCCATATCTAGTTCAACTCTGCTTTAGAAACTGAGAAGAACCATAGCTTGTCTTCCATCCAATGAACTGTAGTTACTGGGAACAGACTCAGGTGCTTTTCCCACTGTATATCTAATGGGAGCCCAACAGTGACTCTCCTTACCTGAGAAGAACTGTTGCTCCTAGAACAAGATACAGCACGTAATCAACTCCATTTAGGACTGGGAAATTAACACTGAGTTGCCTTACAAGAAGCACAATATGCTTTTGAGAAATGAGCACTCTTCTAGTCTACCGTGTTTCCTATATGGCCAGAATAGTGACCTTGCTCAGAACAAAAGATCTGTGCCTGCTCCACACTCGGTCCATATCTAGTTCAACTCTTCTTCAGAAACTGAGAAGAACCACAGCTTGTCTTATCCAATGCACTGTAGTTGCTAGGAACATATGCCAGTGTTGTTGCACTGTGTTCTGAATAGGAGCCCATTAGTGACTCCACTTACCCAAAAAGAACTGTTGCTCCTAGGACAAGAAACAGCACGTGATTCAACTCCATTTAGGACTGGGAAATTAACACTGAGTTGCCTTACAAGAAACGCACTCTGCTTTTGAGAATGGAGCACTCTTCTAGTATACTGTTTTTACTATAGGGCCAGAAGAGTGACCTTGCTCAGAACAAAAGACCTGTGCCTGCTCCACACTCGGTCCATATCTAGTTCAACTCTGCTTCAGAAACTGAGAAGAAGCGTAGCTTGTCTTACATCCAATGCACTGTAGTTGCTGGGAACAGAAGTGGGTATGATTCGTACTGTGTATCTCAATGGGAGCCCAATAGTGACTCTCCTTACCCGAAAGAACTGTTGCTCCAAGGACAAGATATAGTACATGATTCAACTCTGTTTAGGACTGGGAAATTAACAATAATTGCCTTACAAGAAATACACTCTGCTTTTGAAAAAGGAGCATTCTTCTAGTCTACTGTGTTTCTTTTAGGGCCAGAAGAGTGACCTTGCTCAGAACAAAAGAACTGTGCCTGCTCCACACTCGGTCCATATCTAGTTCAACTCTGCTTTAGAAACTGAGAAGAACCATAGCTTGTCTTACATCCAATGAACTGTACGTACTGGGAAAAGATGCAGGCGCTTTTCGCACTGTATATCTAATGAGAGCCCAACAGTGATTCTCCTTACCTGAGAAGAACTGTTGCTCCTAGAACAAGATACAGCACGTGATTCAACTCCTTTTAGGAATGGGAAATTAACATTGAGTTGCCTTACAAGAAACACACTCTGCTTTTGAGAAATGACCACTCTTCTAGTCTACTGTGTTTCCTATAGGGCTAGAATAGTGACGTTGCTCAGAACAAAATAACTGTGCCTGGTCCACACTTGGTCCATATCTAGTTCAACTCTGCCTAAGAAACTGAGAAGAACACTAGCTGTCTTACAGGCAATGCACTGTAGTTGCTCGGAACAGACACCCGTGTGATTCACACTGTGTATCTCATTTGGAGCCCAATATGAGACTGCATGTGATTCAACTCCGTTTATGGAGGGGAATTCAACAGTGGGTTTCCCGATGAAAACTGATTATCAGAAAAGAACACTCTTCTACTCTTCGGTTTTTCCTATACTGCCAGAACAGTGTGCTTGCTCAGAACAAAAAATTGTGCTTCCTACACACACGGGCAATATCTATTTCAACTCTACTTAGGAATCTGTGCCCAACAGTTGATTCATTTCCATCCAATGCACTGTACTTGCTGGGAACAGACGCGAGTGGTATTTCCAAGGGTATCTCAATAGGAGCTGAGTATTGATTTCCTTATCCGAAAAGCACTGATGCTTGTAGGATAAGAGACTGTTTGTGATTCAACTCCATTTATGAAGGGGAATTCAACACTGGGTTGCCTAAAGAAAAACACATTCTGGTTTTGAGAAAAGAGCACTCTTCTACTCTACCGTTTTTCCCATACTGCCAGAAAGTGAGCTTGATAAGAACAAAAGAACAGTGGTTCCTGAACACACGGGCCATATCCACTTCTACTTTGTTTAAGAAACTGAGGACAACAGTAGCTTCTCTTCCATCCAATGCACTGTACTTGCTGGGAAAAGACTCAAGTGCCATTTGCACTGTTTATCTCACTGGGAGCCCAAAAGTGACTTTCCTTACCCGAAATGAACTGTTGCTCTAAATATAAGTGACTGCATGGGATTCAACTCCGTTTACGAAGGGGAATTCATCCCTGGTTTGCCTAACGAGAAAAACACACTGTTTTTGAGAAAAGCATACTCGTCCACTCTACTGTGTTTCCTATACAGCCAGAACAGTGTGCAGGCTCAAGTCAAAGAACTGTGCTTCCTACACACACGGGCCATATTTAGTTCAACTCTCCTTAGGAAACTGAACAAAAGAGTAGATTATCTTCCATCCAATGTAATGTACTTGCTGGGAACAGCCACGAGTGCCTTGTGCACCTTGTATATCAATGGGATCCCAATAGTGACAATCATTACCCATAAAGTACTGTTGCTCGTAGGATAAGAGACTACATTTGATTGAATTCCGTTTATGAAGGGGAATTTCATTCTGAGTTGCCTAACGGGAAACACACTTTGTTTTTGAGAAAAGCGCTCTCTTCTACTCTACTGTGTTTCCTATACAGCCAGAACAGTGAGTTGGCTCAGAACAAAAGACCTGTGCTCTTACACCCATGGGTCATGTCTAGTTCAACTCTGCTTAGGAAACTGCACAAAACAGTAGCTTCTCTTCCATCCAATGCACTGTACTTGTTGAGAACAGACGAGAGTGGCATTTGTACTGTATATCTCAATGGGAGCCCAATAGTGATTTTCCTTACCTGAAAAGAACTGTTGTTTGTAGGATAAAGACTGCATTTGGTGGAACTCCATTTATGAAGGGGAATTCAACATTGAGCTGCCTAACCAGAAACACACTCTAATTTTGAGAAAAGAGTACTATTATACTCTACTCTGTTTCCTATAGAGCCAGAACAGTGAGCTTGTTTAGAACAAAAAAACTATGCTTTCTAAAAACACGGGCCATATCTTGTTCAACTCTCTTTAGGAAACTGAGAAGAACCATACCTTTGATTACATGCAATGCACTGTACTTAATGAGAACAGAAGCGGTTGCTATTCCCATTGTGTATCCCCATGTGACCCGAATATGACTGCCTTATCTGATAAGAACTGTTGCTCATAGATAAAGAGACAGCACGTGATCCACTTCCGTTCATGACATGGAAAATAACACTGAGTTGCCTTACAAGAAAAATGCTATACTTTTTAGAAAGGAGCACTATTCTACTCTACTTTGTTTCAAATAAATCCAGAAAGTTAAGCTTGGTCAGAACTAAAGAACTGTGCTTCACACACTGGCCATATCCAGTTCAACTCTGCTTCTGAAACTGAGAAGAACTGTAGATTCGCTTACATCGAATGAACTCCAGTTCTTGGGAACCAAAGCATGTGCAATTTCCACTGTGTATCTCAATGGGAGCCCAATAGTGCCTTTCCTCACCCCCCCCCCCCAAAAAAACGCTTAAAGGTAGCATAGTAGACTGCATGTGATTCAACTCTGTTATGAAGGGAAATTGAACACTGGGTTGCCTAACAAGAAACACACTCTGATTTTTAGAAAGGAGTACTCTTCTACTTCACTCTGTTTCCTATAGAGCCAGAACAGTGATCTTGCTAAGAACAAAAGAATTGTGCTTTCTACACACACGGGCCATATCTACTTCTACTCTGCTTTTGAATCTGAAGAGAACAGTAGATTTTCTTACTTCCAATGGACTGTAGTTTCAGGTAACTGACGCAGGTGCTGATTCCACTTTGTATCTCAATGGAAGCCCAATAGTGACTTTCCTTACCTGAAAAAACCTGTTGCTCTTAGGACAAGAGACAGCATGGGATTCAAAACCAATGAAGGGCAATTAACACTGAGTTGCTTTACAAGATAAACTCATTTTGAGAAATGAGCACTCTTCTACTCTACTTTTTTTCCTGTAGATCTACAACAGTGAGCTCGCTCAAGACAAAAGAACTGTGTGCCCTACACACACTGGCCATATCTAGTTCAACTCTGCTTCTGAAAGTTAGAAGAACCTTTGTTTCTCTTACATCCAATGCATTGTAGTTGCTTGGAACTGACGCGGTTGCTATTTGTACTGTGTATCTCAATGGGAGCCCAATAGTGGCTTACCTTACACAAAAAGAAGTGTTGTATTTAGGACAAGAGACAGCATGGGATTCAAATCCTTTTATGCAGGGAAAATTAACACTGAGTTGCCTTACAAAAAACACACACTGATTTTGGGAGAGGAGCACTCTTATACTCTACTGTGTTTCCTACAGAGCCAGAACAGTGGGCTTGCTCAGAACAAAAGAACTGTGCTTCCTAACCACACGGGCCATATCTAGTTCAACTCTGCTTAGTAAACTGAGAAGAATGAAGCTCACTGTTCTGGTTTTATAAAAAACACACTAGAACAGAAGAGTGCTCCTTTCTCAAAAGTAGGGTTTGTTTCTTGAAAGGCAACTCAGTGATAATTTCTCCTTCATAAACATGGTTGAATCACTAGCTTTCTCTTGTCGTACAAGCAACAGTTTTTTTGGGTGAGGAAAGTCACTATTGGGCTCCCATTGAGATACACAGTGGAAAGAGCACCTGTGTGTGTTCCCAGCATCTACAGTGCATTGGATGTAAGATAAGCTATGGTTTTTCTCAGTTTCCATAGTAGAGTTGAACTAGATATGGACTGTATGTGTAGGAAGCACATTATTTATGTAATGAGCAACGTCATTTTTCTTGCTCTATAGGACAAACAGTAGAGTAGAAAAGTGCTCCTTTCTAAAAAGCAGAGTGTGGTTTTTGAAAAGCAACTCAGTGTTAATTTCCCCTTCCTAAACAGAGTTGAATCACATGCAGTCTCTTGTACTACAGGCAACAGTTCTTTTTGCGAAAGAAAAGTCACTATAGGGCTGTCATTGAGAAACACAGTGCAAATAGCACCTGTGTCTATTTCCAGCATATACATTGCTTTGGATTTAAGAGAAGCTACAGTTTTCTCAGTTTCTGAATCAGAGTGAACTAAATATGGGCCATGTGTGTAGGAAGCACAGTTATTTTGTTCTGAGCAAGCTCTTTGTTCTGGCTCTATAGGAACAATGCTCCTTCTGAAAAGCAAAGTGTGTTTCTTGTAAGGCAACTCAGTATTAATGTCCCCTTCACAAACGGAGTTCAATCCCTTGCTGTCTCTTGTCCTAAGTGCAACAGTTCTTTTCAGGTAAGGAAAGTCACTATTAAGCTTCCATTGAGGTACACAGTAGAAATAGCACCCATGTCTGTTCCTAGCAACTACAGTTCAATGGATGTAATCAAAGCTACATTTTTCCTCAGTTTCCTAAGCAGTGTTGAACTAGATATGGCCTTTGTGTATAGAAAGCACAGTTCTTTGGTCTGAGCAAGCTTACTGTTCTGGCTCTATGGGAAACAAAGTTGAGTAGAACAGTGCTCCTTTCTTAAACGCAGAGTGTGTTTCTTGAAAAGCAACTCAGTGTTAATTTCCCTTCATAAATGGAGTTGAATCACATGCTGTCTCTGGTCCTATGAGCAACAGTATTTTTCGCAAAAGGAAAGTCACTAATTATGTCCCTTTGAGATACACAGTGCAAAAAGCAAACCGTCTGTTCCCCCAACTACAGTGTATTGAGAGCCACTGGTAGTGAAAGTCCATGAGAGTATACAGCAGTGCCAACTAGTGTTCAGAAGGTCAACCTATCAGAACTACGGGTTCTGTTAGAGGAAACCATCATACAAGGTGTTATGGGATTGCTACCTTTTGAATGAACTGGCTGTCTGTTGTTGTAAACTTCTTGTGCAATAACAGCTATGAGTCTCCCCATTTACCATGCATCTCCATGTTATGTGTATATGTAATCTCATGATTGCATCTCAATCTTGGGCTCAACTTTCCCTATACATTTGAGGTAATTGGACAACTATCCCCAGCTGTATTTATTTTTCATTAACATATATCTGGCTAGGGCCATTCTCCGGACAAAAGTATTTCAGCAAAGATACCTTTTTCCAAGGACAAAACTGCACATAGATAAACATTAGCTCATCTTACACACAGATAGAGAAAAGAACCACTAACAATTAAATCCTCAACCCCTTACCTTCACCCCAGGTTATTTACACAAGACCCTAACTTAAGAGATTTACTGCTCACATTCCTGGGATGATGTTTTAGCCATTTGCTAGTTACTGAGTTAAGGCAGTTACTTCCCACTGACCCAAAGAGATTGCCTTCAAGGCCAGGCAGGTGATAGGTGCCAAGCTTCTTTCTTGTGCAAAATAAATTTTAACTCCTCTTCAGCCAGGTGCTATTCCTAGATTTTCTCCTCAGCAATTACTCTGAGTGAAAGTGCTTTTACTAACCAAATACTACATGCTCTGACATAGGTTGCTTAGCCACCTAACATATGTCACTCTCCCTATCAGAAAGCAGCTGCAGCTGGGATGAGTGGGAAAAGTGGTGCCAAAGACAGTTTGCTTTTTTGTGACTTATTGACCCCTAACATTCTATCTAGCCATTTCTAGATTATAGTTTGAGCACATAAATTCCCTAATTGATCTTAGACTTTAGTTGACCCTGCCAGAGAACTCCCCTTTAGTCATTCCCCTTTTGGGATGTAATTAGAAGCTGACAATTAATTGCTTTATGTGTGGGTCTTTATCACCTCTCTCTCTCTCTGAGACCCTGAAAACTTCAAGCTTCACATTGTTTTACCAAAGAATTATAGTGTGGGTATATATACTGGTTCTCTGAGAGCATGGGGAAGAAACTTGATAGAGAAGAACAAGGATGAGGACGATTGAGATGGAAAGAACTAGGTAGAATGATGAGAGAACAGCAGAAGGGACTGAGAGGAGGAAGGAATGAGAGGAACTAAGTAAGAGAATAGAAAAGAAACTGTGCAGATAGAATCGCCATAGAAGAATAAAGTGAATGGACTAAAGAACTCAGTGTGCTTAGATTCATTGAATATCCCTCAGATTAGAATCCTCAGACTCTCCTGCGGACACTGGGAGCAAACAATATAGGCTGGACCTAATATTGTTTGCATTAACAGTGCATTGGATGTAAGAGAAGGTACTGATTTTCACACTTTCCTAAGCAGAGTTCAACTAGATATGGCCCGTGTGTTTAGGAAGCACAGTTCTTTCATTCTGAGCAAGCTCACTTTTCTGGCTCTATAGGAAACACAGTAGACTAGAAGAGTGCTCCTTTCTCAAAAGTAGTGTGTGTTTCTTGTTCGACAACTCAGTGTTAATTTCTCCTTCATAAACGGAGTTCATCACATGCAGTCTCTTGTCCTATGAGCAACAGATTTTTTCGAGTAAGGAAAGACACTATTACGCTCCCTTTTGTGATACACAGTGCAAATAGCACCCACGTCAATTCCCAGTAACTACAATGCATTGGATGTAAGAAAAGCTACAGTTTTCTCAGTTTCTGAGGCACAGATGAACTAGATATGGCCCGTGTGTGTAGTAAGCACAGTTTGTTTGTTCTAAGCAAGCACACTGTTCTGGCTCTATAGGAAACACAGTAGAGTAAAAGAGTGATCATTTCTCAAAAGCAGATTGTGCTTTTTGTAAGGCAACTCAGTGTTAATTTCCCCTTCATAAACGGAGTTGAGTCACATGCTGTCTCTTATCCTACAACCAACAATTCTTTTCGAGTAAGGAGAGAAACTACTAGGCTCCCATTGAGATACACAGTGCAAATAGAACCCACATCTTTTCCCAGCAACTACATTAGATTGGATGTAAGTGAGGCTACAGTTTTTCTCAGTTTCCTAGTCAGAGTTGAACTAATTGTAGTCCATGTATGTAGGAAGCACAGTTCTTTTGTTCTGAGCAACCTCAATGTTCTGGCTGTATAGGAAACACAGAAGAGTAGAACAAAGCTCTTTTCTAAAAAGCAAAATGTGTTTCCTGTAAGGCAACTCAGGGTAAATTTCCCCTTCATAAATGGAGTTGAATCCCATGCTTTCTCTGTTCCTATGAGTAACAGCTCTTTTCGTGTAAGGAAAGTCACTATTGGGCTCCCATAGTGATACACAGTACAAATAGCACCCGTGTCTCTTCCAACCAAATACAGTGCATTGGACTTAAGAGAATCTATAGTTCTCAGCTTCCTAAGCCAAGTTGAACTTATATGGCCCATATCTGTAGGAAGCACAGTTCTTTTGTTTTGAGCAAGCTCACTGTTCTGGCTCTATAGGAAACACAGTAGAGTAGAAGAGTGTTCCTTTCTCAAAAGCAGAGTTTATTTCTTCTAAGGCAACTCAGTGTTAATTTCCCCTTCATAAACGGAGTTGAATCACATGCTGTGTCTTGTTTTTCAAGCAGCAGTTCTTTTTGGGTAAGGAAAGTGACTATTGGGCTCCCATTGATATACACAGTGCAAATAGTACCCGTGTCTCTTCCAAGCAATTTCAGGACATTGGATGTAACAGATCCTATGGTTTTTCTCAGTTTCTGAAACAGAGTTGAATTGAATTTGGCTTATGTGTGTAGGAAGCACAGTTCTTTTTTTCTTATCTAGGTCCTTGTTCTGGCTCTATAAGAAACCCACTAGTGTAGAAGTGTGCTCCTTTCTCAAAAGCAGAGTGTGTTTCTTGTATGGCAACTCAGTGGTAATTTCCCCTTCATAAATGGAGTTCAATCCCTTGCTTTCTCTTGTTTATGAGCAACAGTTCTTTTCGGTTAAGGAAAGTCACTATTGGGCTCCCATTCAGTACACAGTACAAATAGCACCCAATCTGCTCCCAGGAACTACAGTGCATTGGATGTAAGAGAAGCTGTGGTTTTTCTCATTTTCCAAAGTAGAGGTGAACTAGATAAGGCCTGTGAGTGTAGGAAGCACTGTACTTTTATTCTGAGAAAGCACAGTGTTCTGGCTATATAAGAAACACAGTAGAGTAGAAGAGTACTCCTTTCTCAAAAGCAGAGTGTGTTTCTTGAAAGGCAACTCAGTGTTTGTTTCCCCTTCAGAAACGGAGTTGAATCACGAGCTGTTTCTTGTCCTAAGAGCAACAGTTCTTTTTGGGTAACTATAGGCACCATTGGGCTCCCATTCAGAAACATAGTGCAAATAGCACACACATCTGCTCCCAGGAACTACAGTGCATTGGATGTAAGAGAAGCTGTGGTTTTTCTCACTTTCCAAAGGAGAGGTGAACTAGATATGGCCCGTGTGTGTAGGAAGCACTCTACTTTTGTTCTGAGAAAGGCCACTTTGCTAGCTCTATAAGAAACACAGTAGAGTAGAAGAGTACACCTTTCTCAAAAGCAGAGTGTACTTCTTGAAAGGCAACTCATTGTTGATTTCCCCTTAATAAACGGAGTTTAATCACCTGCTGGCTCTTGTCCTAAGAGCAAAAGTTTTTTTCAGGTAACGATAGGCACTATTGGGCTCCCATTCAGATATACAGTGCAAATAGCACCTGCATCTCCTCCCAGGAACTACAGTGCTTTGGATGTAAGAGAAGCTATGGTTTTTCTCATTTTCCAAAGGAGAGTTGAACTAGATATGGCTCGTGTTGTAGGAAGCACTCTACTTTTGTTCTGAGAAAGGCCACTTTGCTGGCTCTATAAGAAACACAGTAGAGTAGAAGAGTACACCTTTCTCAAAAGCAGAGTGTGTTTCTTGAAAGGCCACTCAGTGTTAATTTCCCCTTAATAAACACAGTTTAATCACCTGCTGGTTCTTGTCCTAAGAGCAACATTTCTTTTTGGGTAAGGAAAGTCACTATTGGGCTCCCATTGAGATACACAGTGCAAATAGCACCCTCGTCTGTTTCCAGCAACTGCAGTGCATTGGATGTAAGAAAAGCTACAGTTCTTCTCAGTTTCCTCATCAGAGTTGAACTAGATATGGCCCTTGTGTGTAGGAAGCACAGTTCTTTTTTTCTGAGCAAGCCCACTGTTCTGCCTCTATAGGAAACACACTAGAGTAGAAGAGTGCTACTATCTCAAAAGCAGAGTGTGTTTCTTTTAAGGCAACTCAGTGTTAATTTCCCCTTCATAAACAGAGTTGAATCCCATGCTGTCTCGTGTCCTATGAGCAACAGTTCTTTTTGGGAAAGGAAAGTTACTCTTGGGCTCCTTTTGAGATACACAGAAAATAGTACCTCCATCTGTTCCCAGCAACTTCAGTGCATTAGATGTAAGAGAACCGACAGTTCTGCTCAGTTTCCAAAACAAAGTTGAACTAGATATGGCCCGTGTGTGTAGTAAGCACAGTTCTTTTGTTCTGAGCAAGCTTGCAATTCCGGCCTTATAGGAAAAACAGTACTGTAAAAGAGTGCTACTTTCTCAAAAGCAGAGTGTGTTTCTTGTAAGGCAACTCAGTGTTAATTTCTAATTCATAAACGAATAGAATCACGGGCTTTCTCTTATCCTATGAGAAACAGTTCTTTTCATGTAAGGAAAGTCACTATTGGGCTCCCATTGAGATTCACAGTTCAAATATCACCCATATCCTTTCCCAGCACTACAGTGCATTGTATATTAGAGAAGCTACAGTTTTCTCAGTTTCTAAAGCAGAGTTGAACTAGATATGGCCCTTGTGTGTAGGAAGCTCAGTTCTTAAGTTTTGAGTAAGCTCACTGTTCTCGCTCTCTGGAAACATAGTAGAGTAGAATGCTCCTTTCTCAAATGAAGAGTGTGTTTTGTAGCTAGAGTTTTCCTACCTGGCCCACAGTCAGGACAAATCTCTCTCACCCTCCAGTCCCACAGCCACTCATACCCAACCATGTAAACACAGAGACTTATATTGCTTACAAACTGTATGGCCATGGCAGGCTTCTTGCTAACTGTTCTTATAGCTTAAATTAATCCATTTCTATAAATCTATACCTTGCCACATGGCTTGTGGCTTACCGGCATCTTCACATGCTGCTTGTCATGGCGGCGACTGGCAGTGTCTCCGGCTCAGCCTTCCACTTCCCAGAATTCTCTCTTCCTTGTCCCGCCTATGCTTCTTCCTGCCTGACCACTGGCCAATCAGTGTTTTATTTATTGACCGATAAGCAACATGTTTGACATACAGACCATCCACAGCACTTCTCCTTTTCTTTTTTTTCAAAAAGGAAGGTTTTAACATTAACATAGTAAAATTACATATAATTTGGGAATTTGGGCGTAGCTTCTCTTACTACTTCCTGCTGGAGGGGGGATGTTAATCTCAGTATTCCATTGTTGCAACAGGTCTCGACCCCACAGGTTCATAGCTATGTTAGCCACATATGGCTTTAATTTACCTCTCTGTCCTTCTGGACCTATGTATTCGAGCCATCTTGCACTCTGTTTTACTTGAGGTAATGTCCCAATTCCTAACAGTTGAACGTTTACCTCCTGAAGAGGCCAAGGTGGATGCCAAAATTCTGGTGCAATTATGGTAACGTCTGCACCTGTATCTACCAGACCAGACAAAAAAATACCATCTATTCTTATTGTTAATTTTGGTCTTTGTTCATTAATAGAAGTTTGCCAAAAAATTTTCTTTATGTTTTTTCCTGAATATTCTAGTCTCTCTGTTTCATCATCCTGACCAGCATGATTTATTTCGATAGGCATTTGGTTATTTAATTGCTCTGAGCAGGGATTTCCTCTACAACTGCAGGAAAGGTTTGAACTGGATTTGCTGTGGGGGCCTCCAAGAGGCCCCTCTGGGAGTTTCCCGAAGCCTGAGGCAAAGGATTACCTTGTCTGTCCCTTGTTGATCTACATTCATTGGTCCAGTGTTTTCCCTTACCACACCTTCTGCATACTCCAGAAGGAAGGGGCATTCTGTTACCATTGTTCCTTGAAGAAACATTGTTCCTAGGAATGACCTGTTTACAGTCCCTTTTCAAATGTCCTTGCTTTCCACATCCAAAACATCTAACATTCCTCAAACCTTTTGAAATTGCTTCTCCTACCCACATATCATCATGCTCATGAGCCTCCACATTAACTGTGTCTCTAATCCAATCTTCCAAGGGTGCAGA
>CABHPR010134284.1:0-23403 GCA_902168415.1 Peromyscus melanophrys | reverse complement strand
GAGTTTAACATTTGCTTTACATATGGGGAATGCATGCCATAAGATACTATTGCCTCCTTAAACCTTTGTAAATCCAACATGTGAATTGGAGCCCAAATATTTTGTGTAGTCATTTGATCAGGCGACTGCTGTATGGTTACCGGATAAATTAAGGGTGACTGTGTGAAAACGGGCTTTCTCTCTGTAACCTTATGATCCACTCTTGGAACAACTTCACTCTTAATTTCTTCTGTCTGAGTTTTTTCAGGTTTAACAAGTTTTTCTAAAACTGTCATCCTGGCACTTAAATTTTTAAATAGTAAAATGAGTATAAACACAGTAATAAACTGCATAATTCGATCAATATTAATCATCTCATACAGATGTTCCATTACAGATGTTACAATTGTTCCATTGTCAGACTGCCTAAAAATGCAAACAAAGCCCAATTTTCTTCCAATGCACACAGAAAACCCATTTTTTTAAATGTGGAAAAAAATTTCTCTTTTAAATAGTTTCCTTTAAAATATCTGATATGTTAATTGACTTACCAAGTCTGTGAAGAACAGTAGAAATCCAAGGGAATTTCAAAACAGCCACCTAGTGTCCGAGGTGTGGAGGGAGGGAGGAAGGGAGAGAGGGAGAGAGAGGGAGAGCGAGGGAGAGAGAGAGAGAGAGAGAGAGAGAGAGAGAGAGAGAGAGAGAGAGAGAGAGAGAGAGAGAGAGAGAGAAGAGAAGCCCTGGCTAAAAACTTAAATCCAGACACGTGTCCCCACTTGAGCTGAGTCAAGCCTGGGCTAGGCTTCCTTAAGCTCCGACCAAGTGCGTTGGCTTTACTGGCAGGGACCCTATTCGGCAGAGGCAGGCCCGAGTTGTTTGTAGCACCGGCTTTAAACTAACCAGCTTTTAAGCTAACCGCTTGGGGCCTGAGGCCAAACCGACCTGGCCCCAGCTAGAGAGCTGGCCGTGCGGAGCCGACCGTACAGTGTTTCTTGTAAAACAACTCAGTGTTAATTTCTCCTTCATAAAGGGAGTTGAATCACATTCTGTCTCTTGTCCTATGAGCAACAGTTCTTTTTGGGTAAGGAAAGTCAATATTGTGCTCCCATTGTGATATGCAGTTCAAATAGAACTGGAATCTCTTCCCAGCACTACACTGTTTTGAGTATTAGAGAAGCTATGATTCTTCTCAGTTTCCTAAGGAGAGTTAAACTAGATATGGCCTGTGAGTGTAGGAAGCACAGTCTTTTGTTCTGAGCATGCTGACAATTTTGGACTTATAGGAAACACACTAGAGTAGAAGAGTGCTCCTTTTTCAAAAGCAGAGCGTGTTTCTTGTAAGGCAACTCAGTGTTGATTTTCCTTTCATGAAGGGAGTTGAATCACATGTAGTCTGTTGTCCTATGAGCAACAGTTCTTTTCGGGCAATGAAAGTTACAATAGTGCTCCCTCTGAGATACAGAGTGTAAAAAGCCCCTGAGTTTGTTCTGAGCAACTACAGTGCATTGGATGCAAGACAAGCTACAGTTTTTTTCAGTTTCCTAGGAAGAGTTAAACTAGATATGACCTGTGAGTGTAGTAAGCACAGTTCTTTTCTTCTGACCAAGCTCACTATTCGTGCTCTTTGCAAACAAAGCAGAGTAGAAGACTGCTTATTTCTCAAAAGCAGAGTATTTCTTGCAAGGCAACTCAGTATTGATTTCCCCTTCATAAAGGGAGTTGAATCACATGCTGTCTCTTGTTCTATGAGCAACAGTTATTTTTGGGTAATGAATGTCACTATTGTGCTCCTTATGAGATACATACTGCAAAAAGCACCCGAGTTCATTCCTAGCAACTACATTGCACTGGATTTAAGAGAAGCTATGGTTTTTCTCTGTTTCCTAAGCAGAGTTGAACTAGATATGGCCCGTGTGTGCAGGAGGCACAGTTCTTTTGTTATGAGCAAGCTCACTGTTTTGGATCTATAGGAAACACAGGACAGTAGAAGAGTGCTCTTTTCTCAAAAGCAGAGTGTGTTTCTTGAACGGTAACTCAGTGTTATTTTCCCCTTCATTAATGGAGTTGAATCACATGGTGTCACTTCTCCAATGAGTAACATTTCTTTTCGGGAATGGAAAGTCACTATAGGGCTCCCATTGAGAAAAAAAGTGAAAATAGCACCTGTGTCTCTTCCCTGCAACTACAGTACATTGGATATAAGAGAACCTATGGTTTTTCTCAGTCTCATAAGCAGAGTTCAACTAGATATAATCCATGTGTGTAGGAAGCCCAGTTCTTTTGTTTTGAGCAAGCTCACTCTTCTGGCTCTATAGGAAAAACAGTAAAGTGGAAGTGTGCTGCTTTTTTAATAGCAAATTGTGTTTCTAGTAAGGCAACTCAGTCTTAATTTCCACTTCATAAACAGAAATGAATCACATGCTGTCTCTTGTCCTACATGCAAGAGATATTTGCGGGTAAGAAATGTCACTATTGGTATCCCATTGAGATACACAGTGCAAATAGCACCTACATCGGTTCCAAGCTACTACAGTGCCTTGTATGTAAGAGAAGCTAGGTTTCTTCTCCATTTCCCAAGAAAAGTTGAACAAGATATGGCCTGTGTGTAGGAAGCAGTTTGTTTGATCTGAGCAAGCTTACTGTTCTTGTTCTGTGGGAAACACAGTAGAGTAGAAAAGTGCTCCTTTTCAAAAGCAGAGTGAGTTTCTTGTAAGGCACCACAGTGTTAATTTCCCCTTCATAAATGGACTTGCATCACATGCTGTCTCTTTTCCTACAAGCAACAGTTCTTTTCAGGTAAGGAAAGTCACGATTGGGCTCCCATTGAGATACATAGTGCAATAGCACCAGAGTTTGTTCCCAGCAAGTACAGTGCATTGGATGTAAGATAAGCTACTGTTCTAATCAGTTTCCTAAGGGGAGTTGAACTATATATGGCCCGTGTATGTAGGAAGCGCAGTTCTTTTGTTGTGAGCAACCTCACTGTTCTTACTGTATAAGAAACATGGTAGTGTAGAAGGGTGTTCTTTTCTCAAAATCAGAGTGTGTTTCCTTTAAATCAACCTGGTGTTGAATTCCCCTTCATTGATAGAGTTGAATTACATGCTGTCTCTTTTCCTAAGAACAACAGATCTTTTCAGGTAAGGAAAGTTACTATTGGGCTCCCATTGAGATACACAGTGCAAATAGCACCTGTGTCTGATCCCAGCAAATACAGGGCATTGGATATAAGAGAAGCAATGGTACTACTCAGTTTCCTAAGCAGAGTTGAACTATATATGCCCCATGTGTGCAGGTAGTACACTTCTTTGGTTCTAAGCAGGCTCATTGTTCCAGCTCTATAGGAAACAATGTAGAGTAGAAGCAAGCTCCTTTCTCAAAAGCAGAGTGTGTTTCTTGTAAAACAACTCAGTGTTATTTTCCCCTTCATAAATGGAGTTTAATCACATGCTGTCTCCTAACCAACAAGCAACAGGACTTTTCGGGTAAGGAAAGTCACTATTGTGCTTCCTTTGAGATACATGGTGCAAATAGCAGCTCCGTTTATTCCCAGCCACTACAGTGCATTGGATGTAAGAGAAGCTAGTGTTCTCTTCAGTTTCCTAAGAAGAGTTGAACTAGATATGGCCCGTGTGTGTAGTAAGCACAGTCCTTTAATTCTGACCAAGCTCACTGTTTTGGCACTATAGGAAACACAGGAGAGAAGAAGAGTACTCCTTTCTCAAAAGCAGAGTGTGTTTCTTGTTCAGAAAGCCAGTGTTAATTTCCCCTCATAAACAGAGTAGAATTACATGCTGTCTCTTGTCCTAAGAGCAACAGTTCTTTTTGGATAAGGAAAATCACTATACAGCCAGAACAGTGAGCTTGCTCAGAACAAAAGACCTGTGCTTCCTACACACACGGGCCTTATTTGATCAACTTTGCTTAGGAACCTGAGAAGAATAGTAACTTCTCTTCCATCCAACACACTGCATTTTGGGTGAAGAAACTCGAGTTGTATTTCCACTGTATATCTCAATCAGAGCCCAATAATGACTTTTCCTACCAGAAAAGAACTGTTTCTGGTAGGGCAAGAGACAGCATGCGATTCAATTCTGTTTATGAAGGGTAATTCATCACTAGGATGACTTGCAAGCAGCACACTCTGCTTCTGAGAAAGGAGCACTCCTCTACTCTATTGTCTTTCCTACAGATCCAGAACAGTGAGCTTGCTCAGAACAAAAGAACTCTGCTTCCAACACACACGGGACATATCTAGTACAACTCTGCCTATGAAACTGAGAAGAACAGTAGATTCTCTTCCTTCCAAAGCACTGTACATTCTGGGAACAGATACCAGTGCAATTTCCACTGTGTATCTCAATGGGAGCCCAATATTGACTTCCCTACCAGAAAAGAACTGTTCATGGTAGGACAAGAGACTGCATGTGATTCAACTCCGTTTATGAAGGGGAAATTAACACTAACCTGACTTACAAGAAACACACTCTGCTGTTGATAAAGGAGCACTCTTCTACTCTAGGTTGTTTCCTATACAGCCCGAACAGTATGCTTTCCCAGAACAAATAAACGGTGGCTTTTACCCTCAAGGGCCTTATCTAGTTCAACTCTGCTTAGGAACTCGAGAAGAACAGTAGATTTTCCTCCGTAAATAGCTGTGTATTGTTGGGAACAGACACTGATGCTATATCCACTGTGTATCTAAATGAGAGCTCAATAGTGACTTTCCTTACCTGAAAAGGAATGTTGCTCTTAGGACAAGCGACAGCATGTGATTCAACTCCGTTTATGAAGGGGAATTCAACACTAGGATGACTTACATGTAACACACTCTGCTTTTGGTAAAGGAGCACTCTTCTACTCTAGTGTGTTTCCTATACTGCCATAACAGTGAGCTTGCTCAGAACAAAAGAACTGTGCTTCCTACACACGGGCCATATCTAGTTCAACTCTGCTGAGGAAACTGAGAACAACAGTACCTTTTCTTCCATCCCGTGCACTGCACTTCTGGGAAGAGATTCCAGATCTATTTACACTGTGTATATCAATGGGACTTCAATAGTGTCTTTCCTTCCCAGAAAAGAACGGTTGTTCATAGGACAAGAGACAGCATGTGATTCAACTTCTTTTTTAAGGGGAAACCAACACTAGATTGCCTTACAAGAAACACATTCTACTTTTGAGAACAGAGCCCTGTTCTACTCTACTGTGTTTCCTATTGAGACAGAACAGTGAGTTTGCTCAGAACAAAAGAACTCTGCCTCTTTGAAACACAGGTGATATCTCTTTCTACTCTGTTCTGTAAAATGGTAAGAACAGCAGCTTCTTTTACATCCAATGCACTGTAGTTTCTGAGAACAGACACAAGTTTTATTTGGACTCTGTATATGAAAAGGAGCCCTACAGTGACTTCCCTTACCAGGAAAGAACTGTTGTTCATAGTTGCTGTGGGATGTACTGTATGTTGAATATCTTGCTCTTATTGGTTAATAAATAGAACATTGATCATTCAGTAGCCAGGCAGGAAGTATAGTTGGGACAAGGAAAGAGGCGCATTCTGGGAAGTGGAAGTCTGAATCAGAGAGATGCTACCAGGTGCTGCCATGACAAGCAATATATAAAAGATACTGGTAAGCCACAAACCATGTGGCAACTATAGATTAATAGAAATTATTAATTTAAGATAGAAGAACTAGATAACAAGAAGCCTGCCACAGCCATACATTTTGTAAGCAATATAAGTCTCTGTGTGTTTACTTGGGTGGGTCTGAGTGGCTGTCGGACTGGCAAGTGAGATTCGTTCTTACTGTGGGCCAGGCAGGAAAACTCTTGCTACGAGTGGTGCCTGATGGCTTGAATTTCCACCTTAAACCTGAGAAACAATCCTGAAAAAACCAAAACCAGGTTCCTGCTTCATGTCTCATATGGGCGGCTAGATGTGCAACATGTGGGCTGGAGATACGCTATGGCGGGTTTACGACATGTGCTCTTGACCTATTCCTGCCGAGTTACACAGAGGTTTCTGTAAGCCGCACAACATGGTGTGTGGTGGAGTTAGCCTTTACTAGTACAAAAACAATAAGAAGTGTCTGACCTACACACTGCTTTCATAAAAGCATAGAGGTACTGTTTCTATAGTGGATGACTCCCAGAGCCATCACCATGATGGGAAGCTGAGGTGGGCAGAGCATCAGCCAGAGTTGCCATTTCAATCTTGGAATGCTTAAGTTTAAAGCAATAGGTTCACAATAACACAGATTCAGATGGAATAGTTTACAATATGTATAAAATATACAAAGCCTTGAAAGAGACAAAAAGTGATATATACAGTTATATAAAGAAATGCATAGTTTTAAAAAATAAAATCTTTAAAGAGACAGTAAAATTAATAAAAAAATTAAGCCACATAAAGATGGATATCACACAGAGAATCTGGATTATGTTTTCTTTGATATTCTTAACTGACGAAAGACATTTCATTGTGAAAGCTGTCGAGTTAAACCAATATGTATATTTTAAAGGAACCTTGACTTCAAAATTTGGGTGTAAAGATATGTTGCTTTGTAAAGGAGGCTCTGCTTTTGTTTCCACAGAGAGCCAGAGGCTATGGATTTGTTCTAGTTTAAGATACATCATCGCCGGGCATTGGTGGCACACGCCTTTAATCCCAGCACTCAGGAGGCAGAGGCAGGCAGATCTCTGTGAGTTCGAGGCCAGCCTGGGCTACCAAGTGAGCTCCAGGAAAGGCGCAAAGCTACACAGAGAAACCCTGTCTCGAAAAACCAAAAAAAAAAAAAAGATACATCAGGTTTGACCAACCAAGACCACCTGAAAGGTCTCC
Source organism: Peromyscus melanophrys (assembly GCA_902168415.1). Lineage (NCBI taxonomy): Eukaryota > Metazoa > Chordata > Mammalia > Rodentia > Cricetidae > Peromyscus > Peromyscus melanophrys. The sequence continues at coordinate 16,583 of CABHPR010134284.1, read as the reverse complement.
GATGACACCATGGCCTAGATGATCCAACATCCAGAACAGTTTCAAGGCAACTGGCTCAGATGATACACCCTCATGGACTACTCCATAATCCTAAAATTTTCTTTGTTTCCCCATAAGATACACTGCCCCCCTCCAGCAGGAAGTAGTGAGAGAAGCTATGCCCAAATTCCCAGATATACCAAGCTGGCTTTGGAAATAGAATTGGCTCACTCCTTCTCTAAACCAAAGCATATTACTAAAAGAAAAAGTTAAGAGATTCTTGTGTCCCATATCAGAAGAGCCCTCTGGTATGGGACAGAGAAAAACCAATATTTTTATATAAAACAGGTTGATTATGAATGCATTCTCTTTCTAAAGAAAAAAGGGGATATGATATAAGATATGATAGGATGAAAGGGTAGATTAATGAACCTGCTTTTAAAGAGCAACAACTTGTTTGAAGTGTTTTACATTGGTATAGATTTTAATTTATTGATACAAATTTGAAGTTAATTTTGTTATTCTGTATATGTATTTCTACTCTTGTTTGAAGTATTACATTTATGTAACTCATTTAGATTGTAATGGATAATTAAGAAATACAGATTAATAATTAGTCTTCTATGGTAGTCAAACTTATAGTCATGTTGTTTTCTAGGTATACATAGATATAATTCAATTAGGTAGGTAATCTTCAAATACTTCCAAGACCTACAGAATGTGGCATTTAAAATGTTTTAAAAATTTAGACTTTCTGGACAATGAGACATGTCAGCTCCTGGCAGCACAAATTTACTTCAGAGAGGAGGATGGTCTTCAAAGACACTCTATATGGAGTTTGTCTTCTTCTTGGCAAAAGAAGCCATTTGGGCAAGAAACTGTTCTTGCCTGGACTGCTTGATTGACTGGACATGCAAGACCCGTAGGAAGGTGACCCCTGAATTTTGCTTGGCAAAATGGTCCTTCAGGTTCCTACTTCACAGAGGAAACTGCCAGACATTCTACAGGACACAGAAAAAGGAGACTGAAAAACTCTAGGCTTGTAGGCTGAAAACAGATGCCTCAACTTTACAACAGAACTTTGGATGACTGTCCAGGCTACCAGCTGACTCTGTCCTCTCTCGCAAGACTCTCGAAAGTTTCTTGTGTCCTTCTCCCATTTCTCAGATAATATTATATCCTTCTGAGGTCTTTGATGTAGTTGAAGACTAGAGATATAATTTCCTCAGTTACAATAAAAGATAAGTTAAATATGAAACCTTAGACTCACAAATATAGGATAGATAGGATATCTTCTATACTTTTGCCAAATACAAATAGACTAGATATTATAAATAGACTAGATATTATAACTGCAATTCTTTCTTGATAATTGTTTTGTTATATTTAATTTTACTATGTGAAAGTTAAAACCTTCCTTTTTGAAAAACAAAGAAAAGGGGAAGCGCTGTGGGATGTGAATGTGTTGCTCTGATTGGTTAATAAATTAAACACTGATTGGCCAGTAGCCAGGCAGGAAGTATAGGTGGGACAAGGAGAGAGGAGAATTCTGGGAAGTGGAAGGCTGAGTCAGAGAGATACTGCCGCCATGACAAGCAACATGTAAAAGATACTGGCAAGCCACAAGCCATGTGGCAACTATAGATTAATAGAAATGGGTTAATTTACGATAGAAGAACTAGATAACAAGAAGCCTGCCATGGCCACACATTTTGTAAGCAATATAAGTCTCTGTGTGTTTACTTGGGTGGGTCTGAGCGGCTGTGGGATTGGGAGGTGAGAGAGATTTGTCCTGACTGTGGGCCAGGCAGGAACACTCTAGCTACACATAGGACAAGAGCCAGCATGTTGTTTAACTCCTTTTATGAAGGGAAATTCATCACTGAGTTCCCTTACAAAAGAACAGTCTGTTTTCAAGAAAGAAGTACTCTTCTCTTTACAGTGTATGCAATGTGACCAGAGCATTGAATTTGCTCAGAACAAAGGAACTGTGCTTCCTAGAAACACAGGCGATATATCTTTGAACTCTGCTCAGGAAACTGATAAGATCAGTAGCTTCCCTTATATCTAACACACAATGTACTTTCTGGGATCAGATGCGAGTTGTATTTCCACTCTGCATGTGAAATGTTGCCCAACAGTGATTATGCTTTTGAGAAAAGAACTATAGTTCACAGGATAAGAGACAGCACGTGGTTGAACTCCGATTATCAATGGTAATTTAACACTGAGTTCCCTTACAAGAAACATACTCTATTTTCAAGAAAGAAGCACTCTTGTCTTTTCTGTGCTTCCAAGGAGACCAGACTAGTGAACTTGCTCAAAACAAAGCACTGTGCTTCCTAGAAACCCAGGCAATATCTCTTCAAACTCTGATCATGAAACTCATAAGAACAGTAGCTTCTCTTACATCCAATGCACTGTACTTGCAGGGCTCAGACAAGAGAACTATACCCACTTTGTATATGAATCTGAGCCCAAAAGTGACTTTGCTTACGAGGAAAAAACTGTTGTTTGTAGCACAAGAGACAGGATGTGGTTAAACTTCGTTTATGATGGGGAATTCAACACTGAGTTCACTTACAATAAACAAACTGTTTTCGAGAAAGAAGCAGTCTTCCCTTTACTGTGTTTCCAATGTGTGGAGAACAGTGACATTGCTCAGGAAAAAAAGAACTGTGCTTCTTAGAAACACAGGCAATATCTCTTTCCACTCTGCTCATCACAATGATAACAACAGTAGCTTCTCTTACATCCAATGTACTGTAGTTGCTGGGAACAAATGCCAGTATTATTTCAGCAATGTGTATGAATTGAATCCCAACAGTGGCTCTTCTTATGAGAAAAGAATTGCTCTTCATAGGACAAGAGGCAGGCTTCTTGTTATCTAGTTCTTCTATCTTGTCCTATGTGGGTATATAGGTGGTTAAACACCATTTACAAATGTGGTTAAACACCATTTACAAAGAGGAATTCAATGCCAAGTTCCCTTACAAGTAACACCCTCTATTTTTGAGGAAGAAGCACTCTTCTCTTTGCCATATTTCCAATTTGACCAGAACAGTGAGCTTGCTCAGAACAAAAGAGCTGTGCTTCCCAGAAACACAGGTGTTATCTTTTCAACTCTGCTCAGGAAACTGATAATAATAGTAGCTTCTCTTACCTTCATCACACTGTATTGGCTGGGAACAGATGTGAGGTTTATTTCTACTATATATAAAAATGGGAGCCCAATAGTGACTTTGCTTATGAGGAAAGAACTTTTGTTCATAGCACAAGAGACAGCATGTAGTTAAACTCTGTTTTCAAAGGGAATTCAACACTGAGTTCCCTTACAATAAAAACATTCTGTGTTTGAGAAAGAAGCACTCTTCTCTTTACTGTGTTTCCAATGTGAGCAGAACAGTGACCTTGCTCAGGAAAAAAAAGGTGCTTCCTAAAAACATGGGCCATATTTATTTCAACTCTGCTCCAAAAACTGATAAGGTCAGTAGTTTCTCTTACATCCAATGCACTGTATTTGCTAGGTTAAGATGCAAGTAGTATTTCATTTATGCATATGAATGGGAGCACAGCAGTGACTTTGCTTATTAGGAAAGAACTTTTTTCCCATAGGAGTAGAGACAAACTCCATTTACAGAGGGCAATTCAGCCCCAAGATACCTTACAAGAAATACACTCTGTTTTTGTGAAAGAACTCTTGTTTTTACCATGTTTCCAAAGTGAACAGAATAGTTAGCTTTCTCAGAACAAAAGAACTGTGCTTCCTACAAAAAAACAGGTGATATCTATTTTACCTCAGCTAAGGAAAAACTGAACAACAGTAGCTTCTATTAATTCCAATGCACTGTCCTTACTAGGGAAAGACGCTAGTAATATTTTCTCTATATTTATTAATGGGAGCCTATCAGTAACATTGCTTACCAGAAAAGAACTGTTTTTCATAGGAAAACAGACAGCATGAGTTTAAATTCCGATTATCAATGGGAATTCAATACTGAGTTCCCTTACAGGAAACACACTCTGTCTTCAAGAAAAAAAGCACTCTTCTCTTTGTCATGTTTCCAATGCGAACAGAACAGTGACCTTGCTCAGAACAAAGAACTGTGCTCCCTAGAAACACACGTGATATCTCTTTCAACTCTGCTCAGGAAACTGATAAGAACAGTAGCCCTTCTTACATCCAATGCACTGTACTTGCTGGGAAAAGATTTGAGTTGTATTTCCACACTGTATATGAATGGGAGCTCAACAGTGACTTTGCTTAGCAGAAAAGTACCATTGTTTGTAAGAAAAGAGACAACATGTAGTCAACTCTGTTTAAAAAGGGAAATTCAACACTGAGTTCCCTTTACAAAAAAACCCACACTTTGTTTTCGAAAAAGAAACACTCTTCTTTTTACAGTGTGTCCAGTGACAGGAACTCAGAGCTTGCTCAAAACAAAAGAAAGGTGCTTCCTAGAAACATAGGTGACACCTTTTTCACCTCTGCTCAGAAAACTGATAAGGGTAGGAGCATTTCTTACATCTGAAGCACTATACTCGTTGGGAACAGACACAAGTTGCATTTCCAATGTGTATATGAATGGGAGCACAACAATGACTTTCCTTACTAGGAAAATCCTGTTGTTTGTAGGAGAAGAGTCATCATGTGTTTAAACTCTGTTTATGCAGGGGAATTCAACACTGAGTATCCTTACAAGAAACACACTCTACTTTCAAGAAAGAAGCACTCTTCTCTTTACTGAGTTTCCAATGTGACCAGAACACTGTGTTTGCTCAGAACAAAGTAAGTGTGCTTCCTAGAAACACAGGCAATATCTCTTTCAACTCTGCTCAGGAAACTGATAAGAACAGTAGCTTCTCTTACATTGAACCTAATTTTCTTGCTGGGCTCAGATGGGTGTTGTATTTCTACATTGTAAATGAATAGGAGTCCAATGGTGACTTTGCTTACCAGAAAAGAACTGTTGTTTGTAATTCAAGAGAAAAGATGTGGTTAGACTCTGTATATGAAGCAGAATTCAACACCAAATTCCCTTACAAGAATTACACTTTGTTTTTCAGAAAGAAGCACTCTTTTCTTTACTGTGTTTCCAATGAGACAAGAACAGTGAGATTGCTCAGAACAAAAGAACTGTTCTCCTAGAAACCCAGGAGGTATCTCCTCCAACACTGCTCAAGAAACTCATAAAAACAGTAGCTTCTCTTACCTCCGATGCACTGTACTTTTGGGAGCAGTTGTGACTTTTATTTCTACTGTATTTATGAATGGGAGCCCTATTGTGACTTTGCTTACCAGAAAAGAACTGTTGTTAGTAGGACAAGAGACAACATGTGGTTCAACTCCATTTATGAAGGGAAATTCAACACTGATTTCCCTTACTGACCCGTCCAGCAGGTTCAGTTATTCGTGGGTCTCGGGCCAAGAAACCCCTGAAAGCCAAGGGGGCGAGAAAGGAAGGGAGCCAGGCGCATAAAATAATTGACAAGAGTCAGTCTGAGTCTCGTCAAGGCTCCGTTTATTTGACCAGAGGCTGAGGTTTATATCCAGAGTTTCAGGCAGGGAGGGGGAGCAGATTAAGCAAGGAGAGAAGAATGGAAATTCCTAAGGAAGGGTTAGTGTGAGGTCGCTTTGGTCCCAGGCCCCTGCAGCTGGCCGATTAACATTTTTTTTAGAAAGTTTATCTAATTGTAAATCCTGTGATTGGCCGGTACCAGGCCCCTGCTGTGGGCTAATTAACACATGTTTCAGGGGGTTTTACCTAATCGTAAATCCTGAAGTTGGCTGTACCAGGTCCCTGCTTTTATGAAGCTTGATAAATCAGGGGAAAGTGACACAGTTGCCCAGAGTCTCGGTCTCTAACACCTTACAAAAGCACACTTTGTTTTTGAGAAGAAGTTCTCTTCTCTTTACTGTGTTTACAATGCAATCAGATCAGTGAGCTTGCTCAGAACAAAAGAACTGTTCTTCCTACAAACACAGATGATATATCTCTGAATTCTGCTCAGGAAACAGATAAGAATAGTATCATCTCTTATATCTGATGCACTGTAATTACTCAGAAGAGACGTGGGTTTTTTCCCACTATGTATATGAATGGGAGCCCAACAGTGACTTTGCTTATGAGGAAAGAACTCTTGTCCACAGCACAAGAGACAGAATATGGTTAAACTCCGTTTATGAAGGGGAATTCAACACGAAGTTCCCTTGCAATAAACACACTCTGTTTTCGAGAAAGAAGCACTCTTCCTTTACTGTGTTTCCAATGCGACTGTAACAGTGAACTTGCGCGCGCACGCACACACACACACACACACACACACACACACACACACACACACACACACACACACAAACTGTACTTACTAATATCAAAGGCCATATGTCTTTCAACTCTGCTCAGGAAACTGATAAGAACAGTAGCTTCTCTTATACCGTATGCTCTATTCTTGCTCAGAACAAAATTCTAACTTTTGAACCAAATTATAAGGATTTTGAACCACTTAAATTTTCTGACTTGTAACCCACCTTTCCTTGTTTTTTGCATCTGTATAAAATGTATGAGCTCCAGATAAGAGTGTTTCCTGTATAATGCAGGGGAAAATTCAATCCGCTTTCTTTATAAGTCGAATTCTATCACTTTGGGAATATTTGCTGTTAACCTTCCCAAGAAATTACTGCAAGCTCTTTGCCAACATTCACTTTCTGCCCATAATTTGTCAATGTCTCCTTAGTTAAAGGTATACAATTTCTAGTGTGTCTATAGCTGCTAATTGATGAAGTCTCAATTTTCCTTTTAAAATCAAGTTTGAGATCTTTTCCATGTAAGGTTTTAATTTTCATTCTGTTTATTTGGTAGAAATATCCATTTCAATGTATTATCTTCCATCTGCATCAAAATTCCTGTAGGAGAATGCTTAGAGGGTAAAATAACCAAAATGCAATCAAGTTTTGGATCCACATGATCCACATGTCCTTCCTGTACTTTCTTTTCCACCTTGGCCAATTCTTTCTGAGCTTCAGCTGATAATTCTCTTGGACTATTTAAGTCCTTGTCACCTTCTAAGGTTTTGAACAAATTACTCAGCTCATCATTTTTTTTAGCCCAGCAACAGTTCATATATGGGAAAAATTCCAAATAATATTTGAAAGTCATTAAGTGTCAGTATTCAATCTCTTCTAATTTGCACCTTTTGGGGTCTAATTTTTGTAGACCTATTTTATATCCTAAATAATTAATAAAATCTCCTCTTGGTATCTTTTCATGAGCAATTTGTAATGCCCAACAAGATAAAATTTTCTTTACTTCTTCAAACATTCTTTCTAAAGTATCTGCATTTGAATCAGCTAGTAAATATCATCCATGTAATGATAAATTATATATTTAGGAAATTGTTTACATATTACTTCCAATGGCTGTCGTACAAAATATTGGCACAGGGTTGGGCTATTCAACATTCCCTGTGGGAGGACCCTCCATTGATATCTCTGAACTGGTTGAGAATTATTATAATTAGGCACCGTGAAGGCAAATCTTTCTCTGTCTTTTTCTTGTAAGGGTATTGAAAAGAAACAGTCTTTTAAACCAATAACTATAAGAGGCCATCCTTTAGGTAACAGTGTAGGCAAAGGAATTCCAGACTGTAGAGAGCTCATTGGCTGAATTACTTTGTTAATTGCTCTAAGGTCTGTTACCATTCTCCATTTACCATATTTCTTTTTAATAACAAATACAGGAGAATTCCAAGGGCTGGTTGATTCTTCAATATGCTGAGCATTTAACTGTTCTTCTACCAGGTTTTCTAAAGTCTGCAGTTTCTCTGTTGTTAAAGGCCATTGCTGAATCCATACAGGCTTTTCTATTAACCATTTTAAAGGTAGAGCTGTTAGTATCTTTGAAAGATCAGCAGTTATTGTGCCCTATTGTGCAATCTGGATGGCTGGTGAACACTGTTTAGAATAACACCTCCTAACACCTCTCACAGAAACATGTTAGTTTATGATTTGTTTCAAATATTGGAGGAATGTAAATCTGAGTATTCCATTGTTGCAATAGATCATGGTCCCATAAGTTCATAGCTAAATTAGCCACATATGGCTTTAATTTTCCTCTCTGTCCTTCTGGACCTATACATTTGATTCATGTTGCACTCCGTTTCACTTGAGATAGTGTTCCAGTTCCTAACAGCTGAACATTTCCCTCCTGAAGAGGCCAATTTGGATGCCAAAATTCTGGTGCAATTATTGTCACATCCACACCTATGTCTACTAAACCTTCCAAGAAAATGTCATTTATTAATATTTTAAATTTTGGTCTTTGTTCATTTATAGAAGTTTGCAAAAAAATTCACTTTATGGTTTCTTCTGAAATTCCTGTTTCTTCTGCTATAGCTGTTCTATCACCTTGAGCAGCCTAGTATATTCCAATAGTCTTTTGGTTATTCAGTTGCTCTGAGAAGTGGTTACTGCTATGATGGCAGGAAAGTTCTGAAGTGAATTTGCTGTGGGGGCCTGCATAAGGCCCCTCTAGGAGTTTCTCGATGGCAGAGGCAAAGGGTTAGCTCGTCTGTCCCTTGTTGATCTACATTTGTTGGTCCAATATTTACCCTTACCACACCTTCTGCATAATCCAGAATGGAGGGAGATTCTATTGCCATTGTTCCTTGAATAATCATTCTTTCTCAAATGCCCTATTTACACTCCCTTTTCAAATGACCTTGTTTATCACAACCAAAACATCTGACATTTTTTTCTCAAAGCTTTTGAAATTACTTCTCCTGTCCACATCTCATCATGGTCATGAGACTCAATATTAATTGTATTCCTGATCCAATCCTCCAAGGGTGCTAATCTTGCCTTTAATGCCCTGATTATTCTTTTGAATGCTTGCTATATTTGCATTCTCAAAAGCCAAAGGTTCAATTATTATCTGTCTAGCTTCTAAATTTGGTATCATTCTAATTTACTGCTGAAGACAGCCTTTTTAAGAAATACATGAAGTATTCTCTAGGGCCCTGTATAATTTTGTGAATTATTCAATTTTTTCCTGCTTCCTCAATTTTGTCCCATGCATTCATGGCTGCCACATGGCATAGAATTAAGGTTTGGTTATCATATAAACATTGTCTTTGAATATCAACATTTTTGCCTTCTCCTAGAAGATGGTCCTGGGAAATTTCCACACCTCTACATTGGTGTTCTATTGTTTTAGCCTCCTCCTTAAACCATGTTGTCCACTGTAATTGTGCTCTGGACTCCAGGACAGCTGTGAACAATTCTTTTCTGTTCTGAGGAATAATGCTATTTCAAGTTGACCACAAGTTCAACATTTGCTTTACAAATGGAGAAAGCATGCTATATAATACTATAGCTTCCTTAAATCTCCTTAAATATAACATTTACACTGGATTCCAATTGGCTTGTACATGCCCTTGAGCAGGTAGTTCCTGTAAGGTTACCAGATAGATTAAGTTTCCTTGTTTGAAAACAGGCTGTTTCTCTGTAACTGTATAATTCAATCCTAAAATAATTTCACCTTTAAATTCTTCTGACTGTGTCTGAATTTCTCTATAGGTCATTTTTACAGATTTTTCTAAAGTCAATCCTGAGTTAGTTTCACCTTTGAATTTTTCTGTCTGGGTCTGAATTTCTCTGATTCATTTTAAGAGGTTTTTCGAAAGCTTTTATCTTTGCACTTAAGTTGACCAACCTTTTTAATACTAAATTAAGGGTAATTAAACAAATAATATTCAGAATTGGTGTTATGTACATTGTATCAACACTAATTATCCTCTCATTTTATTTTACCATTTTTAGACTGCCTAATGTGCTATCAAACAAAGACCAATTTCCTTCCATTGTGAAAATATTTCCCATTTTGTAATGTGGGAAAAAAGCCCATTACATGCTGCTTAAAATGTCTAATTGTTTTTCCTGTCCAGAGTCCAAAAGTGTTTCATATTCCTCAAAAGAAACAATCAAAACCAAAACAACAACAACAAAAACATGGTCCAGCCTATCACAACAATACTCAGTTTCTGGTACCAATGTCTGTCTTATTTAGGGTTGAGACATATGACCAGGGCAACTCTTGCAAAGGAAAATATTTAACTGGGGTTGGCTTACAATTTCAGAAGATTAGTCCATTATTATCATGGCAGGAACCATGATGTTATTCAGGCAGACAAGGTGCTGTAGAATAAGTCAAGATTTCTACATGTGGATCAGCAAGCAGCAGAGTGAATGACATTGGGCCTGGCTTGATCTTCTGAAACCTCAAAGCCCACTTCCAGTGATTTATTCCTTCCAATAAGGCCACACCTACTCCAACAAGTCCATACCTCCAATCATGTCACTCTCTGAGTCTATGGGGGCCATTTTCATTCCCTCCACCACAGTTAGTCATGTCATGAAAAGGCAGGAAAAAAGACACAGAAGGGCACTGCAAGGCAAAGCTCAAAGCTTGGCAAGGCATAGCATGGCAAGGTGTGAGGCACAGGGTAGAAAAGTGTGAGGCACAGCAAGCTGTGGCAGGGAAAGTCACAATGCAAGGCAAATTCCACTGCAAGTGTTTGCAATATATTGTGCAAGGTAGATCAGGGTATGGTAAGATGTGCAGAAAGATGCCAGATGGCACAACAAGACAGGCCAGGCAAGTCACATAGTGCAGCAAGGCATGTGACAATGTGTGGCAAGTCATGTGGTAAAATATGGCAAGATGTGTGAAGGCACAGCAAGGAATGTGGTTAGGCAACTCAAGATGCACCAACACATGGCAAGGCATAGTAAGGTAGGTGGAAAGGCAAGATGCATGAAGGTGCCACAAAGTGAAGCAAGGCAAGGCACAAGGCATCCAAAGGTGCACAGAAAGGTTCAAAAAATATACAGCAAGGTGTGCAAAATAATGTAGTGCAATCCACAAGGCACACATTATTGGCAAGGCACAAGGCACAGAAAGATGTGTTGTAAGTTACAGCAATGCAAGTCAATAAATGCAAAGGTGTGGAAAGGTACCTGCCTTATGCACAGCAAAGTGCATGATAAAACACAGCAAAGTTAGGCACAAGGTACACAATGCTATGTGGCAAGGAATACAACAACAAACAGAAAGATACCTGGAAGGTGCAGCAAGGGAAAGTGTAAGGAACAATACAGTAATTTACAAAATTCAGCAACATGCAAGGTGTATGAAGGCTCAAGGCACATCAAGGCAAAGGGCAAAGTGCAAAAAGGCAAGGGGCAAAGGCCAAAGAGTAAGTCTCTATGCAAGACAAGGTATTCAGCAAGTCATGGTAATACACATGACACAGTATGGAAGGCACTTCAAAGTGCAGCAAAGAAAGGTGAAAAGTGTATCAAGGTAAGATACAAGATGCCTTAAGGCAAGGCACAAAGGGCAGTAAGGCTAGGCAAAGGCTTGGGCAAATATGGTAATGTAAGTCAATATGTGGGGCAAGGAATGGTAAAGACTGTGACAAGCCAAGGCATGACATGCTCACGGTAGAAAGACACATAGTAAGGCAAGATAAGGAACATGACAAGCCATGGCAGGAAAAGTCACAACACAAGGCAAGGCACACACCAAGAGGAGGCAAGGCAATGAGCAATGTAGAGTAAGGCATGGTAATGTGAAAGGTATGGTAAGATGAACAGAAATGTGCAGGAAGCACAGCAAGGCAAAGTGCAGCAAAGTGCAGGGTACAGCAAGGTGCATGTATAGCAAGACATGGCAAAAAGCATAGGGAGGTGCACCACACACCACAAGGCAATCCATAATGCATGACAAGGCAAGGTGCTAGGCACTGAAAGTCATAAGGTATAAAAAATACAAAGGTCAAGGTGAAGCAAGGCTAGCCACAAGGTGAGGCAAGGCAATTGGATAGGCAAGATGAGATGTGCCAAGGAATGGTAAGGTGCATGACTTGTGTGGAGAGGTAAAGCATGTGTCAAAGTGTGTAAAGGCACACAGCAAGGCACAGCAAGGTCTGTGACAAGATATTGCAAGATGAAGATTAAGGTGACAAAGTATAGCAAGGCAAGGCACATGATATGTCAAGGCAAGGCATGAGATAAAAGTGTGACAGCCACAGCCACAACTTGCAGAAAGTTGCTCAATATTTCATGGCAAGCAAGGCATGGTAAGACAGAAAGCATGGCAAGTTGCATGGCAATGAAAGGAAAGACTGCTACAGGCCACAGGAATATATTATAAGAACTCAGCTGGTGATGACAAAGCCACTACCTGAAGGGATCAAGGAATTCCTCCAGAGGAAGCCAAATTCCAAGGAGCTTTTGGTATTATTTGGCTTGTTACATATCAGTTGTCTTCTGTTATGAAAATCATGTGTGCCTTCATAGTTTTCCCAATTGATTTTTTCCTAAGAATTGCTAACAGTATGGACTGATCACTCTTTGGATATGTACATTCAAGGTATTTGGAAAACAGCCTCAAGAAAGCCTTCTTCCCCCACCCCCGAGCCCATTCATTTCTCCCCTTTCAGCACTGGAATCAGATTATCTCCCTTAGCCACATTCAAGGACTAACAGAAATAACAGTCCAGATCATGACATGCTAGTCTCCTGATTTAAGGTGAATTCCACAGTAGACACTACCTAGGTCAGGTGGACCTTAAGCAATAGCCGCGCACAATTTATCTTGGACCCTCCTTTTCTTATAGCCTTACTAATTTTATAGACCTCTAACTCCTTACCTAACCACTTCTAGGAATATATAGATAACCTTCTGTGCCGACAGCTATTCATAGCCAGAACCCCAGTTCAAGCCTCCCTGTAATTATCATCATTGGCACCAGCCAGGCAGGTCCATGCCCAGACAGAAGGTACCTTATCAGAGATAGCTCTGTACTCTCTAAGAACAGACTTAAGCATCCAGACTACCCATTTGAGAAGGCCTGGTGGATATGCCAATTAAGCTTAACTTTCTCCTTTCACAAATCTTACCTCAGTTCCAGATCTCCCTTTAACTATCACCAGAGGCATCTAGCTGTACACAGGTTGCCTAGCGACCGAACACACTTTCCCCCACCCTTCAGAACGGCAGATAGCTTGGACAGATAGGAGCCATAGGAAAAAAGAAGGCAGTTTTATTTTCTCCCATTGACCTAGCAGCTTACAAATTCTTAACATTTTCTACCAATCACATTTAAGATTATAATTGAGGGTTGGGGATTTAGCTCGGTGGTAGAACACTTGCCTAGCAAGTGCAAGGCCCTGGGTTCGGTCCTCAGCTCTGAAAAAAAAAAAGACAAAATATCAAAGGGGGTTAAAAAAAAGACTTAATTTTGGCCGGGTGTTGGTGGCGCACGCCTTTAATCCCAGCACTCAGGAGGCAGAGCCAGGTGGATCTCCGTGAGTTCGAGGCCAGCCTGGGCTACCAAGTGAGCTCCAGGAAAGGCGCAAAGCTACACAGAGAAACCCTGTCTCGGAAAACCAAAAAAAAAAAAAAAGATTATAATTGAGCACATAAGATCCCTCTTCTTAGATATTACTCAAATTTACCTTTAGTTAATTCATTTCCCCATTATTCACTTCCTTTTGGGTTGCAAATGATAATTAACAATTACTACCCCTCCTTGTGATTCTTATTACCACTCCGTTTGATCCTGGAAGCCTGGCTTTGCACTGCCAAGGGATTACTGCTTGTAAGTGTATATATATCAGGACTCCCAGGGCATGGGAGGATGGAGAGGATTTGGAAAATAAATGAATGGACTAAGAGCTCAGTGTGCTGAGATTCTATTTTCCAAAACTAGTCCTCGCCATTCATAATTCTCACTCCTGAGCTCCTGGAAAGTATAATATTAAGGCTGGTCCTTCTAATATTATACAAGAAAAGACAAGGCAAGGTGTGGCAAATTGTGTGGTAAGATACAGCACAAAATAGTACAAGACAAGAAAAGGAAAGTCACAAGGCACTTTAAAGCATGCTGAAAGTTGGGGCAAGGTTAGGCACTTTGCCTAGCAAACAACAAGGCATGGTAAAGTGTGTAGCAAGACTCAGCATGGTACTCACCAAGGCTCAACAATGAATAAGGCATGGCATGATACAACAAAAAAGGCTTAAAGAGCAAGGTGCTAGGCAAAGGCCTGGTAAAGCATGGCAAAATGGGCAGCATGGTAAAAACTGCTGGTAAGATGTGAATTTAGGGATGAGGCAAGACACAAAGAAAGGCAAGGTGAAGCAAAGATAGGAGCAAGGTGTGCAAATAATAATAAGGCTCAAGGCCCAGCAAGGTGAACATCAAGGCACATGACAAGGTACAGCAAGTCATACTGTAAGGCATGGTAAGGTTTGCCACAAGGTGTGTGGCAAGGCACATCAAGGTGCAGGGCAAAGTGCTCAAGGTGCTGCCAGGCAATCTGCAAGGTACAGCAAGACAACATGCAAGTCACAGTAAGGTGCTGGGTAAGGCATGATTAAGGCACAGCAAGGAAAGGTGCAAGTCACACCAAAGTGAGTGGCAAGACAAGTGGTAAAACAAGCAGCAAGGCAAGAATCAAAGCAAGCAGCAAGACATGGCAAAGTACACAATGCACTTCAAGACAATCTGCAAGGTGAAAGGCATGGTAAGTCACAAAACAAGTTGTGTCAAGTCACAACTAGCCATAGCAAGGGAGGCAAGATGAGTGTGTGGTTCATCAAGGGGCAAGGTACAGTGGGGCATGCAGAAAGTCTCAAGAAGGCACAGAAGGTCAATGCATAAGGCTCACAAAGGTATACAGCAAGGTGTGTGGCAAGACATGAGACAAACTCCATCCAGGCCAGATGCAAGGTGTGGCAACATGTGGGATAAGGGTCAAGACATAATGATTGGCAAGGCAGAGCAAGGCTATGCTTGGCAAGGGGAGGTGCAAAGTGATGCTGTAAGCAGTGACAAGCAAGATGCAAGTTATGGCAGGGCAAAGCATAGTCATGCAAAGTCCAAGGTGCAGCTAGGTGCACAACAATGCAACACACAGCAAGGTGAGGGTAGGACAGGCACAAAGCATGGCAAGGTGATGGAAAAGGTGCAGCAAAGTACAGAAAAATGTGTAACAAGGCTCACAAGTTGTGGCAATGTAAAGTACAAGGTGCATCAATACAAAAGATGCACTAAGGCACACAGAAATGTGTGGGAAGGTGCAGGAAGTAAAAATGTAAGGTGCAGCAATGTTCAAGAGTGGTAAGGTGCAATGCATGGTGGGGTGATCAGCAAGACACATGTCAAGTTGTTGCAAGGCCTTTAGCAAGGTATGACAAGATGTGTAAAGTGTGCAAAATGCTGTGTGACAATCTGCTAGGTGTAGTCAGGCTAGGTACAAGTGGCTACAAAGCAAAGCACAAGGCAAGTAAAGGTGAAAGGTGCAGTAGAGCATACTGAAACATACAAGAAGGCCTATGAAAAGTATGGTGCAAGGCATGGCAGTACACACAGCAAGGCATATGACAAGGCTTGGTGATACCCATGGTAAGATTCATAAGGCAACACAAGGTAATTTATAAGATATAATGAGGCAAAAACATAAGGCATAGATAGCAAGGCACACATTAAGGCATGACAAGGTGCACATCAAAGAACAGCAAACCAGGGTACAAGGCATAAGAAGGCACAGCAACACACTGAAAAGCAAAATGTAAGACATATATCATTGTGCAAGGCATGTCATGGCACAAGGTACAGTAAAGTGTACAATTAGGCACATGAAGGCATTGCCTGGAGAGGAGCAAGATGCAGCAGGGCACAGGGCAAGGAACAGTAAGGAGCATAATAAGGCATGATACAGTAAGCACAAGGAAAATAGCAATGTTCATCAAGGCACACAGTAAGGAGCAAAGCAAAGTATGTGGGAAAGAATGGCCAGACAAGACACAAAGTGCAGCAAGGCACAAAGCAAGAGCTAAGGAGCAAGGCAGGGCAAGGAAAGGCTAGCCAAGGTGAGAAGCAAGGAAAGGCATGGCAAGGCACAAGTACAACAAGACACACTGTAAATCACATGGATTCAAATAGAACTAAGATATAACATAGAAATTGAGTATTCTAAAGCTCTGGCATCTTTGAGTCTTTTTCTAAAGAATGTTGATGAAGAACCAGTTTCAAATGTTTATGACAGAAACAACTTAATATCTTTCAAAAAAAGGTAGGCTTATGGATTTCAACCACAGAGGACAATCTTTAAAAGTTTTTTTTTCTTTCCTAACTATACCAAAGGAAATATTTTATAGAATCCCAATGAGGAAAGGAATTTGATAATGAACATCCATGAGTTAGAGAACTAATTACATTTTGTACCCTTAAATAAATACAAACTTCAATGAAAAGAGAGCTACTTTTGAAGATGCTTAATAACTTGAAAAGAGTCATTGTTAATAAAATGCAGACAGTGGTTTCTACCACTGGCTGTTTGCAGAATTGCCCCGGCCAGTGGGGTGTCAATGGGGGTGACCCACCTGCGGGAGAGAATGAAAGGGATGGGAGACATGAAGGAAGACAGCAAGACAGGGTTCTGATCAAGCTGAAAATTTTATTCTCCTCAGCAAGGCTTATATAGCATGGGAGGGGGAGGGGGCAGGAAGGAGGGAAGGGGTGCAGGACGTGCCAGA
>CABHPR010134283.1:0-15843 GCA_902168415.1 Peromyscus melanophrys | reverse complement strand
CTTGGGGTTCACTTTTAACCCGCTCCTACACTCTTAGCACATTGAATGTCCCTGATACCTTCTCGCGACTACACCCATGACAATACACATCTTTGAACATTTTCTCTCAGGTGTTTAGAATATACTATAATTTTACCCTGAAATGCCCTAGATATTTCATAAAATGAAGGTAAAAGTGTATTTTTTTAACTTCACTATTTTCTCACCTTTTTTCTTCTAAAAAATAATTTACTGGAAGCAATCTTTCTTTCTCCAATTCCCAGGAAGAACAGCACAAATATGCGGTCTGGATCTTCAAACTATTCATCAACTCGGCAATAAAATATGTTTATTGATAACCAAATACCCTTACTATATACTTCCTTACAGATTTGTATAAGGATTTAGTGTTTTGAAAATTAATGATTATGTTAGAAAACAAGCATTAAATAGAAAACTAGAAATTATATATGGTATTTAATAGTGATTTTATTAAACCTTAAAATATCCATAATACAAGGATATGTTTTGAAATCTGAAGACTGCTGTAGAGAAAGTGTGGTAGTTAGACAATTTTATTCCCCTTCTTTCCCATTGTGTGTCCAGATAAGAGGATTTTAGATTATCCCTATTCTGCCTTCAACTGATTTACAGCAGGAAGTAAATAAAGCACTCAGCAGAGTTTCAGAGGCAAAATAGGCCAGGATGGGAAGATTATATCGGAGAAAGACAAACTTAATTGCATTTTAGATAACAAGTGGTTTTCTTTAGAAGTGTGTAGTAGAGCAATAGATGAGAATAACTGTCCAGCCAAGCTAAACAAAAGCCATCAGCCCACTGCCTTGAAGCAGCACTGGCGAGAGCTCAGGAGGTGGGCTGGACTGATTCCATAATCCATAATAAGTAAGATGTTTTTCTTACCCAAGAGAGATGCAGATGAATAGGAAACCAGTATTGCAAAGTAAAGAAACTGCGTGAAATGATAAAACTGAAAGCAAACTAAAACAAATATACTTAAAAATATTCACCAGTTGAGGATTAGATTTGTAATGCTGAGTACTATAAACACACCACCTGAGACCATAGGATTAAATGGCTACCTACACAAACATTTTTATTCAAAATATAATTTCTAATGATTTATGATATAATAAGAACTTGGTGTCAGTGTTAACATAAATGACTGGTGTTTTCATTTGGTAGACTCTGCACAAAATAATTCTAAAATATATGCAAGTCTTTTCACACGGAAATGATGGTTTGGATGATGCTCTTTATATTTGTTCTGTGGAGAATGTATTCTATGTTCATCTAAGAATTGTTTTGCTTCAATTTGTTAAAAAGATCATTTATATTTTCTTTTTGTCCTATGAAACAATCCCTAAATCAAGTCATCAAATTGATTCCCAAAGTAACAGCAGCCTTATATTTAAAATAATATATTTTGCTCATTCTAATTACATGACTATACATTATAATACAAAATTTAAACATTCAGAAGGCACGTACAATTGACTTGGAATTAAATTAAAATATTTAAGTTCTGGAATGTGCTGGCTGTGCTGATTCCCCATGGGAGGTCTTTTTGGAGGAGGGAATTGGGGGGTGGGATGGGGAAAGGCTGGTGCAGAGTGAAAAGAGGGGATCTGTGATTGTCATGTAAAATGAATAAAAATTTTAAAAAATGTAAGTTCAGACATATTGAAAAATTCCAAATATAATTTTATTTTATTAATCATTCTTCAATAGCTAGGTAAATAACTTTGTATTTTAAATAAAATGTGGATGAGTTACTTTATATCTTCATATAATGAAGTGTATTTGATTTGAATGCATTGTATACAGTGGAATTTTGTCTTAGTATGCCATCTATGTGTTGCAGTTATTTTTATATTTATATGTAGACATTATAATATCACATATTATAAAATATGCATACATATATGCAAATAATAATGGTTGAGAACAAAGGCCATTAATTTGATGGAGTGTAAAAAGAGAGGTATATGAAAGGGTTTGGTGGGAGGAAAGAAAAGGGAGAAGTGTAATTATATTATAATCTTAATAAAATAACATTAATTATTTTATGAATAATATCCCTTAAAAGTTTCCTTTATGTTTGCAATATATGTTGATAATACTCATCTGCCACTACCTTTTTCCAACTTTCCCAATACTACTACCTCATCTCCTTCTGAACTTCATACCTTCCTTTTTGACTTAGTAACCTGCTACATCTAATTAATGCTGTGAATAGAGGCAGGGTCATGTACCTGAGTATGAACAAAACTATCATTGTTCATGTTCCCGAAGGAAAATTACTCTTCCTTCTTAGCAGCCACTGATCCCCTGCCAATACCTCCCATGAAAAGTGGAGAGGCTGGGTTCCAGACAAGCTCGATCTTATCCAAGCTTTGTGCAGGTGAGCCTAACTGACATGCCTTGGTGTACATACCGGCCATGTCCTGTCTAGAGTTGCCACTTCACAGCTCTCCTGCAAATCCTCCTTGTTAGTAAACTGCACAGGAAACAGAGCAAAGAGAATGAAAATCAATAACACACAATGCTTGCATGTTATGAATAACATTGCCTTCATTTCTGAGTGTATTTCTTTGAGAAATGGAAAGGTCAGATCCAGTTATAAGTGTCTGTTTAATGAATTATCACCTATTGCTTTATTCACCTGAGGCAAATTTCAAGTCTGCTGTCATTTGTTCTTAATTTACCTGCATCTGCCTTAACCACAATCAGACTGCTTCTGGATAATGTTTTGATAGTGATTGTATTCTATCCCTTTATATCTAATGAGGCTGATTTTGTAATATATTTAGAAGGTATTTAGTGCTGATTAGGAGTACTCCTTTCATTTCCCTATTTACAATTTTCAGTACAAATTTATCCCTGTAAAAATCAGCTAAATAATATTTTAGATACATGCTTTGAAAATGTTTTCTTTTCTTTTTTTTTTAAATGACTGAAAACATTTTCTTAACTGAGGATGTTGCTGTTCAGTATGTATACATGGTTACAAAGAATGACATTCAATTAAGCTTTTGTTATTTTCTTGATATTTTTATTACATTTATTTATTTGGTAGGACAGCAAGCCACACATACTACACTACTTACGTGGAGTTCACAGGACAACTGGTTGGAGTCAGGGTTTGTCTTCCACCACGGAGTTCCTAGAAATGGACTCGGGTTTGGCAGCAAATGTTTTATCTACTGAGCAATCCTGCTGGGGTACAATTAGAGTTTTGTATTTCATTACCAGTCTCTCCATTCTTCAATGATAAAGCAATATTTCCTAAAGTTTGTCAGGTGCATGTTTGGCACTATTTACTCTTTTGAAAAATCAATTTATTGTGTAACATATAATTCACTTTTTTTAAATGACATAATAATTATAGGCATTTCAATTTTACTTAAAATTAAGCCACCATAGCCTTAATCAGTTTTATAAGTCTAGAAATAGAAGTAATTATTACTAATTGAAATTTCACAAATGATTTGTATAAATAAATGTTTCTCAATATTCCAGCCATTATTTGGGTTTTACAATGTCACAATAAATATACTCTAACTATGCTTTTTATTTCTAATATTTTGTTAAGTAATTGAATATTTAAAAACTTTTTGGACCATTTACTGAACTTATCAAAAACATTTAATAACTTAGTCCTTTTTGCTAATACTTTGCAAAAGGAAACAGAAGCTATTTTTGATTCCACTATTTTAATACTGTTTGACTATTCACAGATCTATTTAAAAAATGTAACATTATATTAATCCAGATTCATGTTACGTCTTAAAAATACCTTTAGTTTGTAATTATATGCTTCATATAATATTGATATGGTGTATATTATGACCATAGTATTTGCTTCATTATAGCTTTGATAATTGTTTCTATTTTATATATTTTCAAATACATATTTTTTGTTTTTTGCGATTATTTTGTAATTACATCATTTCCCCCTTTACTTTTTTCCCTCCCTCTAACACCTCTCATCACCCATTTTGATCTCATTCACATTCGTGGCTTTTTATTTTTAATTATAGTGACATATACAAAGGAGTATTTTTATTAGGAAGTAGATGACAAGTCTCTACTCTGACATCTCCATAGTCGCAATCCATTCTCACTGTTCATGTACCTTTGTGTGTTTTCTTTGTCGCTTCCTCCTCTTGAAGCTCACGTCAGGAAGGAAGGCACTGTCGCTGTGCTGTTCTCCTGGGAGAACGCCCGGCTGGCTGATCCGTGGTGTTTATCTGTTGAAATATCTACAATTTCACAGAACATTGAGATCAGACAAGGTCATTCTGTGCCCATGATAGAGCAAGGGAAAAACAGAACACTGCACAGAGCCACACACAGACAAAACAAGAACACTGTGTGTTCCAGAAAAATAACCACACAACCCGTTTCCATTGGTAAATTTGAGTGATTGCAGTTTATTTACCAATTACGAAGGAACACATTCCATTTTTCCTCTTCTATACAACTAATTTTCTAATTATGAATCCACATTTTCAGGTCACTTAGATAAAATGAAACCTCTGTCTCCAGCATGCTTTGCCAACTTACCTTACCCAAGGTCACATCAAATTACAATACCTTTCTACAATTATTCACTGTGTATCTATTCAGGTTGTGTTGTGTCTCATGCTTCAATATATAAACATACTAAATGTGTATTCATGTATGTATTCCTGATGGTCTTTGATGAGTGTTGAAATTTTCAAACATTTTCTTTTTACTCTGTTATTCAAATTTTATAAAAAAAAAAAACAACTTCCAAATATTGCTTAGGTTTTTCATTCTGTCAAATCCAAAAATTATCTCCTCATGCTATGTTTTTCTCTCATTTTCACTACAAAAAATGTAATATATTTCTATTTTGAAATAAGAGTTCCCATGAGATATTATACAGCTTAATTTATGAAGATTATTGAACGTCAGGTATTGTGAAGAATTCCTTCAGGGTGTTTATTAAACATTTGAAACATCCTCTAACAAGTCTGCATCCAGAAGCCTGCATAGTGCAGATGAGAAAAAAGCGATTTGGCCATTGACTTGGTGACTTTTTAAGTATTTGATATGAAAGCGTATAACTGATAGGAATGTGAACAGTGTTTCTTTAAATTTCTGATTTATGTATCAAAATGCAGCATAACGGTGGGGGAAACGCTCATATTTGATGAGTTGGGATTGGACTTTGATAGACAAAATATTTTCTCCAAATAAATAATTTCTGCTTCAACCAGAGTCCCAGGCTACCTTTCTTTTTTTGCGTTAAACTTCTAGGAACTTCTATTTCACCCACTTCTTTGTGTCTTAACATGGTGCTGAGGAAGCGTACTTGGAAACTGAGGTCATCCCATCCTCTTGCTCCTTAGAAGAAAGTCCACTGACGAAGTCCCAATACCACTCCAGTTGAGTAGCAGCTGCTTCCGCCATCATTACATGGGTGGTTATACTTTGAGTTTGTTGCCGAAGACAAATTTGTCCATGTCTTTTGTTTCTATTTTAGTGGCTTTATTTACCTACAGAATATATATGTAAGTGGATGTTTTTAGATGTACAAGGGAACCTCTCTGAAGAACTTGCTGGCAGTGTAAAAAGATTGAATTGAAGCTTTTTTCCTTCAGGTTTCTTTAGGGGAATATTTTAATAGTTTTCTGCTTTCATGAGTTTTATGCTATTGCACTCAACATAAATCTCCCACAGAAATTTAAGAACATTTTTTTATCCTTTGATCTGTTTACAGAAGAGGCATTGGTTTAAAATTCTAATGTATTTAGCTATTATCATGCCATATTCTTAGCAAGACCTTCCTTTTAAAGGTTCTCAAAACTTGGCTAAAGAATTATGTTTATGGATTATCTGTATATTATCTGTTGCTCTCAGTACAGTCTTCCATAATCCAGATTGTAAATGAATTACTCATAGTGGAGAGTATTCTGGGATTAGGTAAATGATAACAATAACATATTTTGACTACTACTTGATTGATGGATGGCTTATACAAGTTATTTCATCTCTCTGATCTATAGTTTGCTTAATTTTTAGGTCCATATACTCTCCCCCTTATAAAAAATGTTTGAATCATAAAACCCTGCAAGAATGCAGAGATGGACTATATAATATCAGTAGTACCTAATAATAGGGACTGTTTGTCTACGTTGTAGAAGCCTTTGGAGATTATCTAAATAAATATTTGTGAGTTTCTCTAGTGCTTCAAAACAGCTATGCAGAAAAATAAATAAATAAACCCAGAGAACTCCAGAGAGCACAGTGTACAACTCTAAGACATCACATATTGTAGAGTCGCTGACAACAATAAAGTAAACTTCATTTCTTCTAAGATTGATGGGTTATTTGTTTTTTATTTTACTCAGAGGATGAATGAATATTCTCCTTTGTTTTGTGAATTTATAAATATAAACTGTGTTGAAAGTTCTGATATCAGTTATAAAAACTATAAATATTTCTGATATTGCTTGTTTTACCTTTAATATTAAGCAAAAGTAATATATTTTATTAATTGAAAAATGAAACTGCTGGGTCAGAAAGATGGATTATTGTACAAATGCACTTTCTGCTAAGACTCAGGACCTGACATTGATCACAGGACCCTCACGATGATAGGGAAGAACTGAAAGTTTCCCTACAAGTTGTCCTATGACCTAAACAACTTTGCCATGGTACAGGTGTGGCAACACACACACACACACACACACACACACACACACACACACACACGCACACACAATGCAACTACATGAAATATATATATATATAATAAAAAGAAAATTGAAAAAATAATGTAATAAAGCAAGCAGTACATAGAATAAAAGATGAATAAAAAACAATAAGAGGCCTATATATTTTTCTGTACCAAATACACAGTATTGAACATGTTTTAGTTCAATTTTATCACTGCATACTTCTCAGGAAAAGCAAAAATAAATACAAATTTTGAATATTATTGAAAGCATAAATATACATTGGCTATGAGTCCTTATAATTTATTTAAACCATAAAAGTACTGTATTTAATTTTATTTGAAAACGTAATTATAATTATATATATAATTTATATATATATTATATATATATATATATTACAACATCATCATAATGAACACACATGCATAAGAAATTATGTCTAGCCTGGCAGTGGTGGCACACGCCTTTAATCCCAGTACTCCGGAGGCAGAGCCAGGTGGATCTCTGTGAGTTCAAGGTCAGCCTGGCCTACAGAACAAGATCCAGGACAGGCACCAAAACTACACAGAGAAACTCTTGTCTCAAAAAACCAAAAAAAGAAAAAAGAAAAAAAAGAAATTATGTCTGTTTATATATACTTGTATGGATAGTATTCTACAGTATGAAGATTTTGACAGAAAGAGTAACAGTTACTTTCCTTTCCTGGGAGACTGCATATAAATTATATAATGTCCCACCTGATCATGAATATTCAAAATATTTGAACCAATTTTCTCCATACTCAAAAGGAAAAAGTACTTCCCATTTAACTCAATGGTAAGACTAGGTTACTAATACTTTCCATTAAAGAGAAATTATTCAGAGTTGTAGACGTTCATATATCTAATGTCCTGCTTCATTCAATGTTAATCAGTGATCTTAGGAAAATATGTCCTACAGCTGTGCTGGTAGTAATAGTAGGTTCTGCTCTGAAATGTATAGATACCAAACATTCTGAAATATGTCATATTAGTTCTTTCTATTATATATAATGCATTGCTATTACTATCTGAAGATGAGTAACATCTACCTTGAATAATTAAGACTTTCAAACATGCCTGTTAAAGTTTTTAATTTTATGAATACCTTTGAATCAGAATTTTATTATTATAGCATAATTTTATCATTTCCCTCCATAAACTAATTTTTTACATGTTTATTTATTTGTATTCTTTTTAATTAGAAGCAGATTTTTTTTTATACAATGTCTTCTGCTTATGGTTTACTCTCCCCAACTCCTCCTCTCCACCCACTCAAATCCATAACCCTCCTTTTTCTGTTTTATTATAATACAAACAACCATCTAAAAATAATAACAGTCAAATAAAATATGATAGAATTAAAATAAACAAATCAGAATAGGACAAA
The DNA here is from genome assembly GCA_902168415.1 of Peromyscus melanophrys. NCBI lineage: Eukaryota > Metazoa > Chordata > Mammalia > Rodentia > Cricetidae > Peromyscus > Peromyscus melanophrys. The sequence continues at coordinate 7,726 of CABHPR010134283.1, read as the reverse complement.
ACAAACAGAAAAAAGACAAAGAAACAACACAGGAGACATACAAAGATGCTGAGACACAATTGCACACACAAAAAACTATTACAAATCATAATATATAAGCAGGTAAGCAGGAGAAGGTTAAAAAAAAAAAGCCCAAAGCATTGTGAGACAAAATTCTTCCAAAAATAGCATTGAGACTCTCTTGTGTTGGTCATCTATTGTTAAGACCATGGCCTGACCCTAAATGTGTTTTGTATGCCCAGTGAGTCTACATTGGAAAAGTCTAATTATTTTTTCATTTGCAAGTGGTTAGCAATATGAGACAGCTCTAGGTTAGGGTTGAGGACTTATGTCTGCCTCTCCTCTCAGTTCTGGGGCCACATCTTGCCCAGGAATCTGAAGGCTCTGTACAAGCTGCCTCAGTTTCCTTGAGTTCATAAGTGCATCAGTCCTGTGGTGTCTAAAAGGCCTTGGTTCTTTGCTGTCTTCCATCCCCACTGGCTCTTACAATCTTTCTATCTCTTGCTGTGCAGAGATCTCTGAGCCCTGAGGGAAGGTATTTAATAGAGATTCTAAGTTTTGTACTGAGTATTTCAAGGTCACATAATCTAGATATGTTATCCATTTGTGAGTCTCTGAATATGCTCTGATTTACTACAGGAGAAAGCATCCCTGATGCTGGCTGAACAAGACAGTAAATTATGGGTATAGTGGAGTGTCATTAAAAGTTGTTTTATTATTAGCCAGGTGTGGTGGCACACATCTTTAATCCCTGCACTTGGGAGGCAGAGGCAGTTGGATCTCTGTGAGTTTGAAGCTAGCCTTGCCTACAGAGCAAGTTTCAGGACAGTCAGGGCTATTACACAGAGAAACTCTGTTTCAAGAAACAAACAAACAAACAAACAAACAAAAAGTTGTTTTATTGTTAGATTCCTTAAGCAGAACAGTAGCTTTCCCTACATATATGTTTGCACACATCTGCGTGCAGAGGATCAGAAGAACATGTCAGGGTCTCTGGAAATAGAGTGGCAGAAGGTAGTCGATGGGGGAATGTCTTTCTGTATGCTGTGAATATGCGTTGCTCTGATTGGTTGATAAATAAAGCCATTTGTCCTATGGCAAGGCAGCTTAGAGGCAGGCAGAAAATTCAAAGAGACAGGAAGAAGGAGAGGTGAGATGCCAGCGAGCCACCCAAGGAGCAACACGTAATGAGACGCAGGTAAACCCATGGAACATGTGGCAATACATAGATTAGTAGTTATGGGCTAATTTAAGATATAAGAGATAGCTAGCAAAAAGCTTGAGCCATGGCCATGCAGTTATAAATAATATATGCCTCTGTGTGTTTACTTGGGGGACGTGAGTGAGAGAGATTTGTCCCGACCACCAACTGACTGGGACACAGGAAAACTTGTGACCAGATAGTTAACATCCATCTCAGAGCTGGGTACTGAACCACAGTCATCTTCAAGAGCAGTAAATGTCCACGCAGCTATTCCTACAGCCCCACAGACTTTTTGTAGTTTATAAAGTATTTTTCTTTCAATTTTACATCCCCATCTCCAGAAATCAATATATCTACAAGTGTTGCTAGTATAATATTCTACCTCTCTGCAAGATCCTTACATGTGTTAAGCAGGAAGTGTGTGCTTACTAAATTAAATGCTACTCTATGGCCTTCTTTGCTGTAAGTATGGTTTTCCCAACAACTTTTCAGGTTCTTACACTCTGTTTCTTTCAAAATAATCCTGCTAAATGTTGTAAAATACTGTTATTCATATGATGCTTGAAACATCGTTATTATTATCCACACATTACAGACTTAGAAAAGAAACAAAAGAGATAGAGGAACATGTGTGACACACAAGAAAGGAAGTGGGTAAAACCTTTCAGCTAAATGTTTAAGCCAGGATGAAGCAAGAGTGGAGGAAATTAGCAATAACCAGTTGAATAACCCGATTAAGTGTATGATTAGCTTTATGAGAACCTACATTCACAGGTTAATTGAAATAAGATTTTAAAAGGGGATTGGACAGAGTCATACTGTATATGAATTTATAATGCAGAACTCAGAAGACATGAAAGCAAATACCTCAGTACAAGGCACAGGTTATCACCGTAGAATTTACTGATGAAGAAATCAGTAGATGGCACCTAAAACACAGGCTATTGATATTGCTTGTGGTTGTCTTCTGTAATTAGAAGGTAAGAACTCATTGCTAACAACACTTTTGCTTTCAGGACATGGTGAAATCAGTCTTGAGATGACCAGGATATTCTCTCTCTCTCTCTCTCTGCTGTTCATAGGGCTAAGTGTGCTGTAGAGTCTGCTATGGGAGAAAAACCATCAGTGAACTTAGCAGCCCTAAAAGCTACAATCTGAACACACAAGGCAACATATACTCATTGGTGCAGTAGTGGTGAGACCTTGTATGGTAATAATTAATTGTACTCTTGATTAGATCTGTGGCTTGCTCCATAAGAAAGAGTTTATGCCTGAAACAGTAAAGAAGATAAATCCATGGTTTGGGGAATTAGAGTGCTAAGGAGAGAAACTACAGAAACTGCTTTGTTAATGACCATACTGTCAAACAGTCTAGTTAAATATTTAAGTTTATATCTATTTGTATTGCTGTCAATATTGGTCAGATAAACTTCTTATTGCAATAGGTAGGGGTTAATGCAGAGCCTAATTAGTATTTGAAGTCCTGAGACTAAGTAAACGTGAATGTTCCACAGTAGCTGGGATACAAGCACACACATACACATCCCCTAAACTTAAAATATTACTGAACAAAAGGTTAGAAAGCATGCAAGAGTTGGTGATGAGGATAACTGCTCTGAAATAATTTCTTCTTGACACAAGATGGTTTATGTACACACTGGTGTACAGCAGCTGGGGTTACCTGCATTACATCTGTAAAAGAGCAAGTCATTTTGGGTTTATAAGAACATATGGAGGATCTAGAGAGAGTCGAGGAAAGGGGAAAATGTTCAAAATATATTGTAAGAGACAAAAATGAAATAAAATCTTTTTCCAACAAGGATGAGGAAGTGTCCAGTGTTCCACTCCTGGCTAAGGAGTTATTGAATGCAGATGGCTGCTGGAGGATAAGGAGTATTTTTGTCTTGCAGGTGTAGCTACTAGTAGTCTCTTTCAACTAGTGGTAGACCCCACAACTATGAGGATTTGGCCAAGTTTATTCCATTCAGTGTCCTGTATATAAATTAAGACAAGCATGAAGTAGAGAAAGAAAGATGTGTAGGCTGTGGGCCAGGGAGGATGTTGAGGGAGGGAATGATAAATAGGTATGATAAGAATACATTGTTAATATGAATGAAATTTGCAAAGAAGAAAAAAAGTGACAAAAACTAGTGATAGCCAACACTGAATATCATGTGACTAGAAAACGGTCTTAATAAGAATTTATTACAGGTAATTGCTAAAATCTTTTCTTTAATCATTGTTCTGTGATTCCTTCTGAATGTGTTTTAACCTAAGGAATTAATGAGAATGATATTTTCCCCCACCAGACATGTTAGTTTTCAATTTAAAATTTTCCACTTTTAGATCAAAATGGATTAATAATAATGTTTGCTGATATATAAAACTACAATATAGTGGAAGCATTAAGGTTTCTCACTTAGGTCTCTTTCTGTATAGTTAAAAATATCAAATAACCTAAATATGTCCTAGTTTAAGAAAAATCTTTCATTAAAACAAAATTATTTTCCTATACTTTTCCTTCAAGATGTGTTGGTAACACTGATTCTGTGTAGAAAATAAGTTATCTGTAATTTACTATAATAGCTAAGCCTTTTTGCAGTAACAAAATGGTAGCATGAGGCTGCACTGCATGGATAGTTTTGTAATATGTAGTTGAAAAAAGTGAGGATTTTTTCAATAATAAAATTCTTGTACTTTGAAACAGATATATAAATAAATGACAAGGCTATCATAGCTTTTTGATTTCAGAACAGTTCCTTAGTGACTTAGTACCAATGGACCCCTGATCTATAGACCTAATTCTGAAAATCATATCAGGTGGCCTAAACAGATTGAGAACCAAGTACAGTGGAATGTTAGGTTAAATATTGAAACTGGGAAAAATAATTAAAACATTAATGAAGGTTTTCTCTTGCCACAATGTTTTAATATAAGGTTGTAGACTGTATGCATATTTATCATTCTGATTTAATTAAGGAGTGCATGCCTATGATGATTATTTATTTATAGTATACCTAACCTGTGTTTCTCTCCATGTATTTATTGATATGAAATGTGTGCAATAGACAAAATATTATTGTAGCATGTTGAAGGGTGCTAAAATTGTGATTTCATACTGATTAATGACATTTTAATTTAAATCAAAGCAGAAAACCTATTCATAGCCTGTAAAAGATACATATAAGCATCAGGTTTTTGCAACATCTTTTGGTGAATTATAAAGTATTAGAAAGTTAGACCTCAATTCAAGTTGATTGGAAAACAGAAAGGATTGGGCTACAAATGTCAGTATGTGCCTTTTGAGCACAATACAAATTGAAATAGTGGCATCATGAAGGCTTCAATAGATTATGTCACATCTTGGGTGAAGAATGGCTAATTTCTTCTCAGAAACTGTACCTTTTAAATTCTATTTATATAATCATTATGTTTCTCTATTCGGCTTTACCATCATCATCTGCCATCTACTCAGAACCACACTCACTACACACAAAAAAAAAATGATTACTAATAAAAATCAGACTTTTCAGAACTATCAAACTATCCAAAGGACTTCAAATGAACATAAAAAAAACTTGGGCATCAATGATTATTGCAGCAATTTTTACAGTAGGTAAATCATGGAACCAACACGTTGTATAGATGTTTTCTCTTTAGCTATAAAGAAGAATTAAGTCATTCCTTTCTCAAGAAAATGGATAGAAGTGTGGATAATCATATTAAGAGGATGAAATTATTTTCAGAAAAGCAGGCATCACATTTCTCTTATTTGTGATTTCTAGGATTTACATGAATATGTTAAAGGACTTATGTATACATCACACAGAGGTGTTCATAGGATGATCCAGGTACACAAAGAAGACTAACAGAAGGGAGTCAAAGAAGAAGGAGAGGAGTGGTGGGGAATATAGGCTGTATGTACATGGAAAAGGGAAAATAAAAATAAATAGAAAAAAAGGACTCTCTAGATGTTTATTTAGAATCTCTATGGAACTTACTTAAAATATTATTGTTTAGAATTTGCAGGATATGAAATGATGGGCAGAGGGCCATTTTAGACTCCTCACAAGGCAACTGAACATGTATAAGGAACTTGTCCAAAAATGTTAGTTTTGTTCTTTTATTTGCCCTTAGTCTCTTCATTCTTCTTCTTTTCTTTTATAAATGTGACCACCAGCTGATGAAAGATAAGTTCAGACCTATGTTGTCTTAAAAGACCCATCCCTCTGGCTTTACTTATTTGGGAATTTAGAATTTCTCTCCAATTTCCCTAAAATCCAATACAAAATTGTCTTTTTAATAACATTAACCTACATTAATGACTGTATACCTTTAAATATTTTTTGTCATTTTTTTCTGTTTCAGTCACTACAGTATTTCAGTTTGAATATCTACACACTAGATCAACTCTTCTTATACCCACTCCAAAGGATTTACCCTATTCTGTGTGAGCACTACATGTTGAGAACAGTATGCATTCTTGGAGTTTCAAGGGCTACTCTTCAATAATCTCTTACCACAGTGGGAAGAGACATAGATCAAATACTTTGGATTGTTCTCTGATTATTATGCATAATAGTCATATCTTTTAAATAGCTACTTCTAGTTTTCATTCTAAATCTCAATTTCCACCATTTCATCTTGGCTTTAGGATCCCTCTTGTTTTATACAATAGTGTAATATTCTAAGTTCTGAAATAAAATTTAATTTGTATTCAAGATGAAGCTATTAAATGAGAAACAGATATAATACTGCTCAGGACAGATCTGGCTGCAGAGGAACTAGCCTTCAGATAATGACATAATCTCAATCTAAAAGAGATTTAAAGGAAGAAAATCAAGTTACACCATGTGGGGTCATTTGGCAAGTGCCTCCTTAGGAATCAGGTTAAAGAGAAACATATTGAATGTTTTTCTTCATATTCTGATAAGCTTGCCATCATTCAGGATTTACCCAGAAGATCTAGGAAACCACACTAGAATACACTGAGTAGGGGTGAGCATGGTATGGTCAAGAAGTACTGGAAGATTGTATTGCATCCCAGGCATTTGATTATCTCCTATAGTGTGGAAATACTTTATTGTTTGTGTTAGAAAGGGTTTATTTTTTCCTTTGCCTTTTCTGAGTCTGTAGTTATAGTCATTAAAAAGCAGAATCTCAAAACAAAATTCTTAAAGGTGTAATTCTAGTATTCTTCGTTGGAAAAGTACAAACTTTGAGAGCTCAACATTGCCATTTTCTCATCTTTTGCATTCATTGGAAGCACGCACAGATGCCAGGACAGCTGGTTCCACTGACAATAAGTCTTTATTGCTTGCAGGAGTGTGCCCTGCATGCCCGGGCCTCTGCCTTCTGAGAATTCTCACCATCTGCCCTTTAGAAAAGCTTTTTACCCGAAGTACATTAGATTATCTTGTTGAAGTTCATCACATACCCAAACTGGGCTCCAGGCATTGTAAAAGCCTTGATATAAATAATACTTAGATAAAATGGCATCCAGTCTATATGTACTCTACCCTTATTATAGAAATACAATCCTCTAGAAACAGTTTGCTCCTAGAGAAAATTAATGCATTTGAATTGTTCAGAGTGCCTGTTCCATCTAGTGACATTTTTCTAAAATATGTAAATACTAATCATAGGAAAATTCTCTTACAGGCAGGATCATTATGGTTCATTTCCTATTGTCTTTGTTTGAAGGAATTTGTTTTGCCTTCAGAGGGAAATTAGATTTCTAACAGCCTGTGAGCCATGAAGAAAGTTCAACTGGTTGTCAGATAGGTTACCCATTGAAAGTGCATGACCACGTATCTATAAAGATCTATAGTTCAATAACTGTTTAAATTTCATAATGGTTAATATTACATATATTTATTTTTATCTGTTTTTGAGGGGGTGGTTTTTGAAATTAGCATATGAGAATATTGATTCAGACGTAGAAATGAGTTTTTGGAGTGACTTTATTTCCAATATAGCATATACACTGAAGCAAAGACATGCTCCATGGTGTTTAAACACACAAAAGCAGATTGGACAATTGGGGGTGCCTAGAGTCTGGGTCAAACCACTCAGTCAGAAAATGAATAGGAAAATGCACTGTGCTTCTAGATACTGATAGATTTAACATGGACATAGATGGAAAAAAAGTCATCCCTGGGATCACAGTGTCTCAGTCACAGTGGAAGCAATGCCTCACACAATAATAGGGAAAGGGTGAGAGGATTGTCCAGAAGTAATCTGCTTACAACATTGACCTATAACTGGGGTCTAATTTTACGGTGAAATTAGTGTCAAGACTAATCCAGCTGTTCTTATTTAACTACTGATCTTCCACTGCCCACACTGTGACTGGTCCTACACTGGACAGAGTGACAGCTTTTGCAGAAGAGTTGATAGTGTTCAGAGGAGAATTGCACATGGTTTGTAAATGAGGGATTTGGGAGTATACTTTCCAGACTGTAACAGTGTAGATACAGCTGGAGGTAGCACATCTTATAGGTAAGACATGCAGTATCCCTT
>CABHPR010134282.1:0-29632 GCA_902168415.1 Peromyscus melanophrys | reverse complement strand
GCAAAAGCCCATAGAGGCCAGAGGCATTAGAATCCCTGGAGTTGGAGTTACACATGTTTGTAAGCTGCCCAAACATGGGTACCTGGAAGCCAAATTCAAGTCCTCTACAAGAGCAGTTCTCTCTTGACTGCTGTATGTATCTCTCTTAACTGCAGAGCCAACTGATCAGGCCCTTAAGTCTTAAAGCAAAGTACGACACATATCCATGCTCATCTTCCCGAGTTCCCAGATGCTCATCTTCCTCCAGCAATTTGCCTACATGCTTTTTTTTCCCTCAAACTTATCATTCCCATCTCTCTAAACTTAATCTTTTTAAAAATACTGAGGTCTCCTTTTTCATCAAGGAAGGACACTTAAATAAACTGCATGACTTGTTCTGAGAGGTCTGTGTAAAGCAACAGGAGAACCAGGAAGTAAAGATCCCTTTGCCAAGTCTTTCTGGGCCATTCCTGGGCCTGGGACTTTCATGACTTTTTCCAACCTGGTTGCTTTTGTGCCAGCACTTGGACGAGAATGAAAAGGGCAGAATGGACTGTGAGCAGTTGATTTGAAATCTGTAAGAAATAAGAGAAACCGTCACCCCCAAATGATTTTGAAATAAAATGGCGATCATGTCATACTGTGAAAAAATAGATGGCTAAAATCTATTCTCTCTTGACCCAGACTGGCAACTCTTGACTGAAACGATTCGGTATCAGGAAAGCTTGAATTCTGACTCAGGATCATTGCTCTCACTGTAAACGTTTTAAACATAAGAAATTTGACCCGTGAGATGTCATCTCTAGGGAAGGAAGAATTATGCAAAGGGAAGGGACACATGAAGGCTTTCAAACATAGTTCTGAGGTCTGTTTCCTAGACTGGCTGCTGCATACCCAGTATTACTTTATCATTTATATTCTATGCATATATATCTACATTTTATACATACCAACTAAATTACTAAATCAAGTCCTTAGAAAAACTGTGGTTGATAAGGCTACCTATTTAGAAAAGGGATGGTCCTTTTCAGTGGGACATTTTAATCAAAATGAAACTGACCAGAAATCCACATACTGCTTCAAAGAACTTAATGCTTGATAATTACATAACTTCTTGGAGCATTATAAGTTAATGACTACCCAAACACTTCATATATGACTTCATGTGTAACAGGTTCTCGATGAATGCCCATGAATCAGTCAGGGCTGATCAGAAAACATCCTTCTGTAGGCATACACGCAGAAAGTTGTTTAGCATCAAACCATGCTGAATTTCTAGTTTCCTGTGTAAGGAAGAATACAATACTTTTTCTGTGTCCTCATATGTAAATATGAGCACAGCAGTTGAGAAGTAGACGGAGGACGATGGACTTTGCATCATCTCCATGTAATAGACTGTAAGCAAGACTAAAGTCCAACCTGTGGTTCACTTTAAGCAAAGATAAATGATAAACTGCAGGGCTAGTTAAATGCTTGCATAAGGCGTAACTTAACAGAGGATGAGCAGAAACCTGTCCTGTTACAGTTCAGAAAAACCAGGGAATGAAGGCAGGGAGAGGAGTTCACTGGTAAATGTGAAGTCGCCTGCTGAGATAAAGGAGCGAGGCTGGTTCCTTATAGAATTGCCACTTGAGCAATGGAGATAAATTAGGACTGAGAAGAATCACTGGGACCACCTGGGCTGGCTAGTTTTTATGTCCGCTTGACACAAGCTATACTCATCTGAGGGGAGTGAACCTTGATTGAGAAATTGCCTCTAAAAGACTAGGCTGTGTGCAAGCCTGTAGGCCATGATGCAAGAGGGCTCAGCTCATTGTTGGAGGGGCTACTTTCGGGCTGGTGGTCCTGGGTGTCATGTTTTAAAAAAGCAGGTTGAACAAGAAGTCATGGTGAAAACAAGCCAGTTACCAGCACCCCTCCATCAACTCCTGCCTGCAGGTTCCTCTCCTGCTTGAGTTCCTGTCCCTCAATGACAGACTGTTTATTACCCAGAAATGGAAACAAAATAAACTCTTTCCCCATCTCCGTAGGGTTTCTGTTGTAGAATATTATTTTAAGGTGTGTTACTTTTTGTTTATGTTGCATTTGTTTAACTCTGTGAAGCTGTATTGTTACTTTACTAGTCTAAAACATCTGATGATCTATTAAAGAACTGGCCAATAGCATGGCAGAAAAAAGGATAAGCGGGGCTGGCAGATAGAGAGAATAAATAGAAGAAGAAATCTGGGAAAGGGAAAAGAAGTAGCCAGAGGAGGACTCCAGGGGCCAGTCACCCAGCTACACAGCAAGCCATGGAGTAAGAGTAAGATTTACAGAAGTAAGAGAAAGGGAAAAGCCCAGAGGCAAAAGGTAGACAGAATAATTTAAAGTTAAAGAAAGCAGGCAAGAAACAAGCCAAGATAAGGCCAGGCATTTATAATTAAGTATAAGCCCCTGTGTGTTATTTATTTGGGAGCTGATGGTGGTGGGCCCCCCAAAAGAGTAAAAACCTCCAACAACAGGTTTCTATTGCTGTGAAGAGACACCATGACCATGGCAACTCTTATAAAGGAAAACATTTAATTGGGGCTGGATTACAGTTTCAGAGGTTTAGTCATCAGGGTGGGACATGATGGGGTGAAGGCAGACATGGTGTTAGAGAAGGAGCTGAGAATCCTACATCTTGACCCACAGGCAACAGTAAGTGGTCTGAGACACTGGGTATGGCTTGAGTATATATGAGACCACAAAGCCCACCTCCACAGTGACATACATCCTCCAACAAGGCCATGCCTACTCCAACAAAGACACACCTCCTAACAATGCCACTCCCTATGAGATTATGGGGGCCAGTTACATTCAAACGACCATACTCCCCAGTCTGCTTTTGGTCACGGTGTTTTATCATAACTACAGGAACCCTAACTGAGACACCACCTCCGTTTCCCAAATGTGAATGTTACAATGCTGTCTATACTAACAAGAACATAAAAATTCTGCAGTTAGAAAGGTTATACAAGCAGAAAAATGGTTATAGCTTGGATTCAAATTCATGTTTGGTTGACTCTAAAACCTAGAATATTACTACCCTGCAACCCCACCAAGAGAAAAGTGACAGAATCACTTGGGGTGGAGGGAAGAGGATGTGATCATCTAACCCTAAGAGGTGGTGAAATGCAAACAACAGAGAAACTAAACACAAGTTTTTATTTGCATCCTTATGATAGCACTTAATAGAGAAATCTGAAATCTAAGACGACATTTAAAGTAGAGAGATGGACTCACTGGCAAAACCAAGTAATGTCTGTGTCCCACTGAAATCAGACACACAAGAACTTCAGAGTCTCAAGGGACTTCAGTAAGGATAACGGAATTTTCCCAAGCTCCTGCCCTGAGAAAATTCCTCCCAGAGTCCTGGGAAAGACGCTACATATGGCGTGGGGTATCTGAGGGAAAGGAATATACGTACACTACGCTCTTTTGTTCATTTACTTTATTCCTTTATGACAAAGCTTTATCTATACAGCTTCAGTTCCATCCTGAGTCTCAGTTCCTCTTTGTATCTACTTTTTCTTGATGAGAAAGTGAAACACGGGCCAAGCAGGTACAACTTGTCTACCAAGTTCTCCATAGTCACAGCACCTAGAAGGTGACAGGCTTGTCTAACAATGAACATGGGCCCCAGAAGTCTAGTTTATTACGTGAGCTTCCATACACAGTCAGTGGGTGGGCTCTGCCAATGTGATGCTCCAGCCACACCATCAAAACCCTGGGGCTTGTGGGCGCCTCTTCTAACAGCATACTGCGGTTCCTTATGTGCATATCCATACCACCTCTAAGTAGATCCTGGTTGCTTAGCAACTGCTATTTGTTTTCCACCTTATGTTCCCTGGCAGCCAGGCATAATGACCCAAACTTAGTAGTGATTTAGTCGTCCTTGAATTTCGTCAACCCCTGATCATACGAGCAAACGCCACCGCTGGGCAGAAAGATAACTGTAGCTTCCGTTGGGGAAAACACTACTTCAGCGACCTACTCCAGTTCTCCGAGAGGCTGGAATCAGGCTATGGCCAAGGGAACTTGTGAAAACACCTTTTGGGACTGATGACATGCAATTGGGACAATATTTTCAGAAGGGAAGAAACAGGTTCAAAGGTATCAACAAAGAGGAAAGGTGAGTGTACCGTTCCTTCAAACGAAGCAGGTAGCAACAAGGTCTCCGCTGACCTTAATTTACATGTGTTGAAAACGTGAACCATATGGCTGAACATGAACTACTCCGGGTTGTGGCTGAGAAAGTATCAATGGATGGCTATAAATGACAAAGAAAATGAGGGAAAGTGGAATCCAATGATAGGTGTGCTCCATTGAGGACATTTGCACACTGATAAAAGACAAAAGAGCCAACCAGAACCAGCGGCTCTGAGTGTATGTTTTCTGAGTCAGGGTTTCTCTGTGTAGCCTGGCTGTCCTAGAACTTACTCTACAGACCAGGCTAATCATGAACTCAGAGATCTGTCTGTCTCTGCCTACCTAGTGCTGGAATTAAAGGCATGCGCCACCACCGCCCAGTGGCTCTGAGTACTTGTAAAGAAGGTGGTTAAGCGCAGTGTTTTCTGTAGCTACAGGCTTAAAACTTGCACACTTTGGCAGGCGGAGCTTGACAGAGCAGAAGGCATTATTGTCCAGCTGCACCAAATTCAGATTCTGCAAATGTGTCTGATGACAGACGCCCAGCACAAGAAAGCATCCAGAGACACATCGGAAGTGAAGCTCCACCTGTCTGGATGTGGCAGCTATGGTTCTTTTGTGGGTGTAGACGGCCTGGTGCACTGCAGGATGTACAGCGCCATTCGTGACTTCCCCCCACTAGATGCCAGCAGAACCCTTCCGATGATCTCTCCAGACAGTACCAAATGTCCCCCTTGGGGCAAGATCATCTGATCCGAGACCCACTGTTGTGAAGGAATCATAAATCTCTGCAGCTGGAGATCAAAGCTGATAAGCCTGAAACTGAAACAAACATTCCACGAGAGAATGAGAACAAATATGCATATATATATGCCAAATTCCAAAATTAAGGGTGTAGACGAGCATTTTTTAAAGAAAGCATAGAGGGATTGCTAGACAGAGGCAAACGTGTTCATTTGATTCCATCTCCGGCTGTGAATCAAGAGTAGAAAAAAAGGGCGAAGAAATATTTGATAAAGTCATGTACAGACCTCTCTTTAAAGAAGACTTTAATCTCTTTGAAATCTAGATGCCCTCACCACAGAATATTTAGTTTGTAAGAGTTTTAAAATGTTGGGATGAGATAAGTTGTCACATTTAGTTTTAGGTTTTTAAGTGCCTCCACTTCCCCATTCAGTCTGCAGTTTCTTTTTTTAATTAATTAATTAATTTTTTCATTTTATGTGCATTGGTGTTTGGTCTGCATGTACGTCTCTGTGAGGGTGTCGGTTTCCTCTGGAACTGGAGTCACAGACAGTTGTGAGCTGTCATATGGGTTTCACCAGATGCACCTAGTCTCGGTGGCGATAACACGGCTCCCATGAAGTTGGCTAAATCTAACCATGGGCGTGAAAATTCAATCCATCAAGATTGGTTTTGATAGACTATGGGCAACACGTGCTCGTAGATAAAACAGACTCTTGGGTGCATAACCAGACAGGTGCTGGGTGGGACCCAGGCCACGCTGCAGAGGGAACCAGCCCTTTTCCAAAGGCTGCCTGGTATTCACTGCTCCAACCTCTGTTGCTTTGGAGTCCTGTCCCTCTAGGCTCGCCGGCTGTGTTTTGTTGGAAATCACAGCTGGAGTGCTGGAGAACACGGGGTTTGCACTCAAAGCGAAGCTTTTACTGTTTACGGTCTGTGTGACCTTGACTATAAAACCTAACCCTTCGGAGGCCATTTTTATGTGTAAAATGAAGGTATTAATGGCCATTGTCTCAGCACTGAGATAAGATGAAACAGGACAACAGGTTGGGAAGCTGCTACTAAAACAGAAGGAGGTGCCCTTTGCATGCCCTTCTGAAGGATAGGGCGTTGTTGCAGAGTTCTTGCTTGTTTCTGCTTATTTTTCCAAACAGGGTGACCTAATGGATGCTGTAACAGTTTTCTCCGCGTTTATCCTTCCTTTCTCTTCCTTAACACTCCAGAGCCATGCATGTCTGACACCCTGAGAGACGGAGGGAAGCGCAAACACCAAGGAATGTAGGGAATTCTCTACCAATAACCAAGGGGAGCCAGTGTCAGAGGACCTTCCTGTGACTTCCAGCATTGCCACTTGTTAGTTGTGTGGACAGCTGGGGCTTCAGTGATTTTCATCAACAAAGTAAGATAAATAACATTATTCACCTCACAGGATTATTAAAAATATCTTAAAAATAAAAATCCACAACATAGACTAGCACATAATAAGCCTTTAGTTAATGTTGGTACCATTGTTACCATAACTCCACCACCATTATCACTTTTGGTGAAGATCGTACTATGCCAAGAGATTGGCTTTCTCATAATGTGTCTCACCTCGTGCATATATGTCATGTTTTTAAGCCACTCAGCACCTTTCAAATATTCTAATCATATCTGGAAAAGCTTCAGCCTTATAGAGCAAGCTCATCAGGACAGAATCCAGAAAATTCCACCTTCCAGAGTCCTTGGCAATTGGAATATGGGCACCTGGGCTAGGTTTTCCCAGCCAGCCACAGGTTACTGACACTCGGGTTTGGAAACCAGCGTCCTGACAAGGCAAGCTTTGGGAGGAGTCCATCTTGCTGGCACTGGCGATAGGAGGGGTGTCCAAGAACCAGGAGCAGGTAGCACAGGGGTTTCCACTCAGGGGCAGCCTCCTTATCAGGCCAGTTCCCATGCCTGATTGCGACTACAGGCTTAGATTCAACAGTTCTGAAGGCACATGCTCCAGGGCTCCTCTGTGATCAGCCCAGAATCCTTTCTTAATGAAATCTTTTTCTGCTCAACCAGCCAATGCTGGTTTGTATTTCTTCCACCTAAGTTTAAACTGGTACATTCCAGGAACCCAGGGCAGTGCATCTAATAACATAAGGGATCCAGGCATCAGCCAGTTACATATATGTGAGGGGTGTGTGTGTGTGTGTGTGTGTGTGTGTGTGTGTGTGTGTGTGTGTGTGTGTGTGTGTGTGGGGGGGGGGGGGGGGGGGGGGGGGGGGAGTAGGGATGCATAGTTACAGCAGTTGCTACCATTATGTCTATTCTAAATGTGCAGTTTTTTTCTTCAATAAATATTGCTCCCACAGAGAATGGCTTTGCTCCGGCATTATGGTGTAGTCGATAATAATGCCTCATCATTATAATATCATTTGCCCAATCAGTGATTTTTGCCAGCTTAAGTCTCTGGGTTCTATGATTTCTCTGCAAAATAGTTCGCAATCTCTTTAAAAAGCTTGTGTTTGCCTTCAGAACACTGTCATGACTATAAAACCCCTTTGAGAGAAAGATTTTTATGATGCTCATGTATTTCCTCTAGTTTTATGGATGGAAGATGATGTTGATAATGGCACGGTAATTTATACCATCCTTACTGAGCACATCACTGCCGCTGACTTTTCCTGTGAAAAATCCAACGACATTACTTCATAGTATAACACCTCTCCTGAAAGATGCTCAGAAATCTTCCCTGACTCATCTTGAAGCAAACACAAGTTATACGATTCTTGAAGGACATTTCTCCTCCTCAATGTGTGATCTGGTGGCGATTAACCCATTTTGAGATCAGGGTTAATCAACCATTCTTTTGGTGAATTTAATCTTTTGGCTATCTGATTTAACACCTGGAATCTTTTACTCTCAAAGTACCAGTACTTGCAGAAGATAATAAATCTGATCCACCTTTCTTAATGGAATGTGCATTTTTTTCCTTCAGGCCAGAGGTGGCTCTTATCCATCAATCCCTAGCTCAGATTGTTTATATAAAAGCTATTAACAAATGTCTAATTTTGAGAATCTATGGCTGTACACTGGGCCCATGGATGTCCAGTTCATGTATGATGCTCATCCTTTTATGTTGGCTAACGTTTTGGAGTTTTAAGTGACTGGTGGTTTATGTTCCAATAGAATGTCACGACCATCATGTTACATCTCAGGCAGTCATACCTTGTCTGGATGTCACAAAAGTTAACCTCAGCAAGGTCAGTAAGAAGATGCATTTGATGGTACTCAATGTGCTTTTGTAAAGGATTCCAGTGACCAACTAAATGAGTGATAGGATGACAAAGTATAATTCTTAGATCTTTCTATCTTCCCAATTCATTATCTCAAGGACTTGGCCAGTCTTCTATAAATAAAATTGGGTAGTATCCAAATAGCATCTTTAGAAATAATTGATTCTCATGCTACACAGCCATCATAAAAAAAAAATACTTCTCACTACCAAAATATATCAGTTTGGGTTAAGTTTTCAGGAATGACTGATATAACAAGCAACCGGATGTCCGGCAATGATGCCTGTTTTGAGTGACTCAGATGTGGTTTGGGAACTATAAAATTTCATCTTGGTGCCAGTGCCTGTTTGGTGGCTAGGGCTTAACTGTAACATAGGCTAATTCACAAACACTGCACACCCACTATCAAAATGGAACCTTGGCATCATGCTACTCAGTCAGTAATTAAATTCCACACACATGCAGAATTTTGCTTGTATGTACGTTTTAATAACGAGGCTGTCTTTGAGGCTTTTGAAAGGCACTGGAAGACTTGACTGCTTAACCAAAGCCTGCCAATTATCTCTTCCCCTTGCAGTTTTACTAGGATCAATCATCCATCATATTGTGATGCTGGAGCTTCAACCGGTTACAAATTAAACAGGAAAAGCAATAAGCAAAGAAAACTAATTTTCCTAGACTACCCTAATCCTGCCAAGCATAAAAATGCACTTAACTCAGAAAACTGCTGAGAGATTAATATAGAATTTGTGTGCTACTAAAGAAATCATTGCAGCAGCTAAGTGCTGGGAATACAAGCCTCTGCAAAAGAGAGAGGAGGTATTTCATTCAAAAATAGGAGCGCAATAAAATTTAGATATTTATTCTCTAGCAATAGAAGATGACTTTATTAGTATAACTTCATTTAAAGTCACATAGACAGATCTGCAGGGACTCGATGGGGGAAAGATTTCAAGTGTGGGAAGGTTTAAATGTTATGATTAGCTCACGTGGGAAGATGAGCACGGAAACCTATAGGAACAAGAATGAGGATCAACCTGGGCGCAAGGGGGTGGGGCAGGGGCGGGGTTAGGCAAATGAGCAGCTTGAAGAAACATTTCTGGTTGCACTGTATTAGAAAGAAGTTTTTAAAGCCCGTCTAATTATCTAATGCTGTCAGGGCTATTGTCATCGCTGTCATCATCACCATTGTTAGCATGCTTTCAGAGCTTTAATTTATTTAATGAATGCTTTAATCTCTGATCCAAAGGTATGAATTAGGTTTTATTGTGACCTACAGTTTACTGGTGAAGAAACTGAGGCTGAAAAAGGCTAGTGAGCACAAATTATTCGCCAACACCTAGGAAGTGGCACGTTCAACCCCAGGTAGTCCAATTATGCACTGCCTCGGGATCATCATGTGTAGTTGTTTTTGACAGTGGGTCTGACGGTCAGGGTGGCCCCAGACAGAAAAGCTGCCAAGCACTCACGAGTCTTAGGAACATGAACCAGTCCCAAGTAACTGCAACTTTTCTGATCTTCAAATCCCTCAAGGCAGTACAACTTGAACAGAGGTTCACACCCGGGCCTCCAAGCACTAGGAAGCAATGTGGACATTTATGAGGTGTGGGGTCACAATGACGGCAGCCCAATATGGTGGGCGTTCTGTGGCCTATGTGTGCACATAGGTAGAAATGACAGGAGCAATTCAGCAAAAGGGCCTACGATCAGTGTGAGTTCCCAAGGATTCCCTCAGCTTGCTTAGTGTGAGTTCCCAAGGATTCTGTCAGCATTCTGGTATTCAAGGATTCCGTCAGCATTCTGGTATCCAATGAACCCTTGGCACAGTTATCAAAGCCTAGACTTCAACTACTTTTTAACATATTAAAAAAAAAAAGAATTGCTCCGTGCTATATTAATTTTCAGTCTTGCCTAGGAATGCAAGTTCAGTTCATGTGTATTTATGGGAGATCATGTGTACATACATGAGTTGGCAAAATAATACATTTGCTTCCAACATCATTCATGGTTGTCCCATCCATGATGATTCCATATACAGAGGCAAGTACCTTACCTCTTCCCTCATGTCTTCAGGAAGAATCATGCTAAGACTTCTATATACTGATAACTTCTACATACTGATGGATATGTGTTATATAGAGAGATGTATACATATACATCCACCTTCATGTATCATTACATATATAATGTATATGTAATTTTGTATACTATATAATTATATATAAAGGCTTGGTTATGGGTTACTTTATTGTTATTTTGTTTTGTATTTTTGTCAAGGCGTTATATTGATTTTAAAAATCCATATATGTTTATTATATTGTTAGCAAAATTTATTATAAGCCATTAAAGATAGCATTGCTAAATACTTGTCTGAAAAGGGTGCTGCAATTTTGTTACTAATTTGTGAACAACACAACACAGCTATCCAACCATGCCAAATAGGCTCCACACCTAGGCAGCGAGGCTCAAAATACTGTGCCCAAAACCATTTTTCACACTACCAACGCATCTCTAGAAGTAAGCAGGATAAACCAGAGCTGAGTGACTAGAACTGTGAAGGATAACAGTAGTAACAAACTCAAGACCAGGGCGTGGGAGAACGGAGTGAATGGTAACCAGTTCTGAGGTTTGTTCATTCACACATTTATTTTATGTTTCAACTCTAAGTGGACATGGTCTGAAGCTTCTTACCAGGCATTGCTTGACTGTCAATATAAGAGCACAGACGTGGGTTTGCAGGACTGCGGAATAGAAACTGACTAATGCTGCTCTGAATGGATGCACAGAGGCTACGTGAGCCATATGTGTAAGACCTAGACTTCAGAACCAACTTTAGGGTAAAGGAGAAGAAAACCAGCTAAGCAAAGACTGAAGCTTTCAGGACAGGGATTGTTCATGATGTTTATACCAAGACCCATTGGGAGAAATGCAAGATAGGGAGGAGAAAAGACAAAATAAGAGCAGCTAGACGGTGGAGCAAAAAGAACAGTTTAAAGTAATGCAAGGTTTATAAAATTCAGGAAGGACAGCGGTAGAATGGCCTGGTTTGTAAAGGAAGTGAGGATTTAAGGACAGCTATAACCAGGAGAGACTCGACTGTGTGTGGAAGAGAGTACACCAGTCTGAGAAGTCACGTTGTTGAGGAGGGCTGTGCATGGTAGAGCCTGCTGAGGGAAAGGAGACGACCCTGAGTGGAAGCTACAGGATACAGACAGTGAGAAATAGCCCTGGTTAGTTCGGTGGCCATGAGATTAATAGGGAATTAGGAAGAAACGGATCTTGAGAAAACTGATGGTGTGAGGGAGGGTAAGTGCCTTGACTGAGTGCATTGGTCAACATCCTCGTGGGGCAGCATCTCAGCTGGGTACCCCCATCCAGTCTCCACTTGAGAATGGAGTCAGAGACATTGAAAAGACAGACAGGGGATGAAGGGGACCATGGTAGATATGATGGACTCTTTTGCCCATTTTTAAAATGAAATATAAGGATTCAATACCTGGTGTTACATAACACAGACTATGTTGCTTTCAACTCAGAGAATTTATAAGGAAGGAAACACTGGCTATGGAAAATGAAGAGTGGGCACATAACCATATGTATAGACAATTAGTAGGAGCCACAGACTAGCCAAATGAATCCACAAAGACTGTTCACTGATGAAGTGGCCCATACTGTTTGCATAGGCAAACCTTGATTAACTAGACCCTGGCAAATATTTCTCATATTAATTCAACAAGCGTTCTCTATAAAAGCCCCTTCTGAGTAAGTACTGAAGTAAACAAGAGAACGCTAGTTTCCCCCATGAGTTCTCATCAGGGACAGAATTTCTGTTGTTTTTCTTTAGAGAGTGAGCATCTCACTCAGGTGAGGGAGGAAAAGAGAGGTAAAGGGGGGATGCTTCCCCCCCTTTTTTGTGTGTCTATTCCTGCAGAAATGGCTTTGGGCAGACTATTTAACAAATGAGAAGGTTCATTTAAAGAAAAGGCCCCAGTGGGGAGGCACTATGGCAGGGGAGAGAAAGAAGAAAACACACAAGGGGGTGGATGGCGAGGGAGGGGTGGGAGAGAAGCACTTCCTCTTGTCACATACCAGAGGTCATCCTTCAACGGAGCCTGGGAAGATATGACAAGGGAAGTAAGGGGAAAGGGGCTGTGAGCATAACTGCAGGAGCTGGAGCTGCTAATTGGCTCTAATGATCGGAATGCAAATTAATAAATCTCTGCGCTAAAAATTACATGCATATATAATTGTGACTTTCATAACGGAAGAGCTCTGCTTAACCCGTTCCACTGTGTCCTTCCTGGAAGCGGGTGGGAACGGAGCACTTTCTGTTTTTCTTAACTCCCCTCCCCGTCTCGTCCGTCATATGCACCATTGGGCTTTACAGCCTGCAGAGGTCTCGGTGAAAAAATCCAGGGATGGCAGAAATGAAAGGCGCAAGCATCATCACTTGGGGGTGGGTGCGGGGTGGTAAGTCACAGGGCGTGGATGGCCAAGCAGCTCGAAAATTCTCAGCAACGTTAGCTACCTAGGAGCCCTTGGATCCAGTGAGTAGAAGAACCTGAAACCTCCATGGGTGGGCTGACAGGTACAAAAGGCGTATGGGAACACAGCTCTAAGAACATGATCAGACAGTATTTTTTTAATGAGTGCGGTAGTGAAGATTAACTGAGACATTTGATCATGAAAGACCCCAGAAGATGCCTGGTTCCCAGCCAGTAGGTACCTCATACCCAACCACACATTCTTCCACTGAGTAAGTCAGACAGGTACCAGTTTCATTCCCAAGATGGGTGCTACAGGGAGAGGCTATGGACCCTTTAAGATGTGGGGAATAATGATGGCTCTTCATGGCGCTGAGGCTGAACCCTCTAAAGTGGGGAGCAGAACCCCAATTCCTTCATTTTATTTCCCTGCTCTGAGATAAGTAGCCTTGCTGTGTTGCAAGCTCTTTCCTGGGTGTTCTCCCTAGAAACAGTGGGCCCAGCTGAACATGGATTAGAACTTTCCAGCTGGGGTTGAAAGCTAGCCTTTTTTCCTGTTACGTTAGCTTCCTCAGGCCTTTGTTGTAGTGAGGACCGCCATGACACACCTTCTCCCTTACTTGTCCCTGTTATCACAGACATAGGTGGTCACTTCACACGCACGCCCGGGGGTGGAAAGAACAGTGCCCACACTTGGCACTACGCCTCCAACGGAGTCCCAAACCGTTCTTGTCCTTTCGTCTGTCCCCCTCTGCAAACAACAGCCTGCCATCATTCAGAAGACTTCTATCGGCGTGGGCATTAGAACATCTGAACTGATGCAGTGGGAGTCATAAATTACAAGGAAGTGTCTGCCTGGCAGACAGAACTGCATTCGCAGGCAAGAAGCTTACAAGACAACCCTAGGAAAACGTGCCCACAGACTAGAGGCTACAGTGTACATGGAGTCTGACAAGAGCGTCATAGGATGGGAAAAAAAAGAGGTAAGGGGAACCGAGAGGCCTGGACAAAAGCCCATTCTACTTCATTGCATAGCTGTGACCTTGGATCACTGCCTAACTACTTCTGTCTGTCTCAATCTCCTTAGGGACAAGATGAGATTACTATGAGAATTAAATCAGCCAATAAATCTGACGTGTTGAAAGCTGTCAGGATCACATAATGCTACAAACAAAGTCTGCTGTAATACCACCACCATCGTGCTTTTATTTGAAGATAATCTCGACTGAATCTTATAATTGATAGTATTAACAATGCCATCATCCTACTTGTTTCATATTTTGCTTTTCCATTCCAGAAGCCCCTTTCTCAAGCCCGGTGAGTCAGGAGGGTTGCTCCATCTTCACAGGCAAAGCATCCAGGGCAGCTTTAAATCCGTGGTCTAGAGTTCTCTGTGAGGCTTGTACCTGAGGAGACACCTTGACCACGGTGTAGCATCAGAAATGAGGAAGAAAATCAGAGAGAGAAACAGAAACTGGGAGACAAGGCTGTTCCCTCTGGTCCCTTACATCGCGTCACCCATGAGTGATGCCCACTCTCCTCTCCCTGTTTCATCCCTATCTGTCCATTGCCCCTCTCTCTCAATTGGACACTGGTGATGGCTAGTCAACGTTTGCCCTGCCCTCCTGCTGTCTGCCCTTCCTGGCAATTCTCCTCACAAACACCCATCATGGTGTTGGCCCCGGGAGACCCCTCCAGCCACAGTCCCACCACATCTATGCACTCCAGTCTCTCTCCAGCTCTGTCCACCCTCTTCTTTAATGGCTGCCTCTCATCCTCACACTATATTAAAATCCTTTGAGGGCACACACCATGCCTTTTTTTATTTTATTTTTTTATTTTATTATTTTTTTTAATCTTCATGTCCCAGTAGCCACCAAAACATTCAACTTAAGACAAACTCAGGAAGTACATAAACAAATCAACTGAAACTACAGCTTTCATAGAGGGGACTCCAAGTACAGATGGGTCAAGTACAGAGTCTGGCATCAATACATATGTTTGTGACTGCCTCTTATGAATACTGACTCTGGTTTAGAGATGAAGGCTTTCTAGCCTTTGGGCAAAGGGTCTTGGGAAGGACTTTCACATTCTTCATTGGTGTCTCTGTGATTGAAGGTTCCCACTGAGAGCGTTTATAATGAGGGTGAACACACAGTATCACTTTCACAGAAAAAGCCCGGCTTAAAAGCTGTGATCCAGTAGAAAGGGCAGCAATATCTCATTTGCTCTCAGGGACATCCTAGTTTAGATAGAATATCCATGGAGGAGAAGAGGGTAAACTATTATGTGGCACGCTTCTCTTCTAGCTGCATGACATTGATTAATTTGCTCAACTTTTATAAACTCCTATTTTTCCATCTGCAAAATGGGTGTGTACTTCACAGGATGGTGACAGCTAAATAAGACAATCTCTACAAACTGGTGGGCATCATCGCTGGCATGCTGTTGAGAGACATTTTCTATTACTGTTGTTGACAGACAGATGTTGGACCACTTACGAGCACACGCATGTATGAACAGAAAATGTACAACTGCTGAGCGTTAGTTCTCTGACACAGTCCAGTAACACATTGATCAAGTTTTCAAATCAAAACAAGTGTGAGTGAACGCTTTTGTGTAAGATTACAACAGCTTTTGTAAGAGCAAGGAAATGGGGGGGGGGAATAGGACAAGAGTCTCCATGCTTGACCTGTGTATCCCATTAATAATTTACGGGACAGCATTTAGAACTTTCCACTAACAGAGCCACACACCTCACTGCTGCCTCAAGACTCCTGCCAGCCACAAGGACAGGGAGCTTTGGAGAAGCTGCCTTTCTCTGGTTGCTAATAGTTACAGGAAGTATAGCTTGGGTGATCTATAACTGGTACAGAAGACTAAGGCTAGAAAATGAGAAGACTGCTCCGTAGCATCTTCATAGGATAAATAGCATATTTCTGTTAGAGGAGTAAGACATGGAAACATAGGAAGGAATGAAAGCTAGAAAGTAACCAGACTTCCTTGCATGAATATGCCGCCTAGAATACTATTACGTGCCGGAAGTTGCCAGTTTCGTGTAGCTAAAGCCTGGTCTTGAATATCAGACCTTCCTTCTGAATAACCCAGGAGCTATTGGACAGAAAGGCAAACACACAAGGAAATGTAGAAGGTAAAATAACAAAAAAATTTTTTAAATATTTATGCAGGCATAAAGGTACTTGGAAATGTTATCTAAATATGTGTCATTTCTGGCAAGTCTTTTTTTTGTAAATTTCTATTAATTTCGTTCTTTTGCTATTGCGCACGTGTGCAATGCATCCTGAATGTTCCCACCATCTTTATCCTACCCCGGTTGTCTCTCAAAGTCCTCCACTATTTGAAACTGAGGTCTCATTGCCTGAAGGAGTCCAAGCAAAGAAAAGACAGTGTCTACTTGGGCCCAGTGGTTCTCAACCTTCCTAAAGCTGCAACACTTTAATACAGTTCCTAATACTGTGCTGACCCCCAACCATAAAATTATTTTTGTTGCTACTTCATAACTCTAATTTTACTACTGTTATGAATTGTAATGTCAATATTTTTGGAGCTAGAGCTTGCCAAAGAGGTCTCGACCCATGGGTTGAGAACCACTGGGCTCTTCATAAAAGGTGAGCACTCCAAAAATATGTTTCCAGAATCAAAATTAGCCTAAACAGTGACTATAAAAGTCCGCCGTTAGCCTGGCTACTGAGATCAAAACTCCATGGAGGGTCACAGGGCCCTTCAAGGACTAAGCCTCCTAAAGCCGGGCTCATGTTCCTTTCTCAAGAGAACTGAGCAGTGCTACATGCTACCCCTTTAGGAAGGCAGAGGAAGAGTGGAAATGACAGATGCAGATTTTGACCCCATAGGGCATGTTCCCCCTCCTTCTCTGCACACCCACAGTGTTCCCTTGCATATAATCAGAGCAGGAGGGAGGGCAGTGCCATTCTGTGGCCTTTCTGAGAGACGAAAAATGTGGGTGGGAGATACCATTCAATGTCCTGTCTGAGATGAAGTGTCTATAACCAGTGCTCTGAATTGAACTGTGGGAGGAATCACTCTGGGGTGTGTCTGATTCTTTTTTTTTTTTTTTTTTTTTTTTGGTTTTTTTTCGAGACAGGGTTTCTCTGTGTAGCTTTGCGCCTTTCCTGGAGCTCACTTGGTAGCCCAGGCTGGCCTCGAACTCACAGAGATCCGCCTGGCTCTGCCTCCCGAGTGCTGGGATTAAAGGCGTGCGCCACCAATGCCCGGTGTGTCTGATTCTTAAGAGAGAATCAGACTCTTAAGTCTGCCCCTGAGAAAGGAGGGGCTTTTAAAGGCTGCCCCCATACAAAAAGGGGTGATTGAACAAGGAACTGGCTTTTTTTTTAACCTTGAATAGGCAAAATGATGAGGAAGAGAGAGACCTAGATTCAAGAACTATATAATGTCCAGATAACAAAACCAAAGTTATCATATGTGACTCAGAATAAAAAATTCTGCAGTGTAGTTGTGGTGGTTTGGAAGAAAATGCCCCCCCTCAGGAGTGCCACTGTTAGGAGGTGTGGCCTTATTGGAGGAAGTGTGTCACTGTGGGGGCAGGCTTTGAGGGCTCTATGCTTAAGCTACACTCAGTTTGTGGCACACAGAATCATTCTGCTGCCTGTAGATCAAGATGTAGAACTCTCGGCTCCTTCTCCAGCACCATATCTGCCTGCACACTGCCATGCTTCCTGCCATGACGATAATGGACTAAACCTCTGAAACTGTGAGCTGCCACCCCAATTAAGTGTTCTTTTTATAAGAGTTGCGGCCATCATGGTGTCTCTTCACAGCAACAGAAACTCTAAGACAGTAGTTTATGCCCAATCTACAGATACAACTGACCTTATCTTTATTATCATGATCAAGGTTAGGAATATTTAAGATTTGATGCAGACAAAAATGTAGTTATTCCTCCATCCTTAAGAACAGTCCATCTTTTTTTCTAAGAAGTTATAGGGAAAAGATGCAGACAGGACACTGGGGCAGGTTGGAGGAAGGAACATAAAGTGTACAGGGAATTATTTATGCCCCTGACATCACACTGCACTCTATTCAGTCCACACAACAAGTCCCTGACACTGCATGAATGCTGCACTCTCTGTCCTGTGAAGGAGGCCAAGGTTCATCGGAATAAAGGAACTTATAGAAGGCCACACAGCTCATAGGGAACAAACCCCAAATCCAAATCGCTCCTGACATGTCTCCCCAGGGCTCATTGACATCTGAAAATTAGATGCTGAAGATGTAGGGCAGAAGCAAAACACATGTCTTCCCATGTGCGCCGGAGCACATGGCCATCGACTAATCATTCACGACTCCTGAAGACTGAGGGTTGTGAAACCTAATGAGGCCCATATTGGAAATAGAGATATTTTTTGCCTATGAGGTTTAGAATTTGCTACCTCATGTAGCAGGAGTCTTAAAAGTTCTTATTAATAAAATCAAACCTGAGGCCAGTTATTGGGGTGAACACTGGAAGGTCAGAGAGACAGAATAAGCCACAGCTATCTCACCTCGCTGAATCCTCAGCTGGTCTTGTTTCCTCAGACTGGATGCCCCGAGCCCTCATCTAGAATGGGTTTCAGCTGAACTGCTGTTAGAATCCTGAAAGCTTAACCAGGCCAAATGCTTCTCCAGGCCAAATGCCTCTCCAGGGCAAATGCCTCTAGTTTCTGGTCCTCACACTTTATATACCTCTCTGCTTTCTACCACCACTCCCTGGGATTAAAGGTGTGGCTTTCTGGGATTAAAGGTGTGTATCACCGTGCCTGGCCGTTTCCAATGTGGCCTTGAACTCACAGAGATCCAGAGGGATTTCTGTCTCTGGAATGCTAGGATTAAAGGCGTATGCTACCACTGCCTAACCTCTGTTTCATACCGTGGCTGTCCTGTTCTCTGACCCCAGATAAGTTTATTAGCATACACAATATTTTGGGGAACACAATACCCCCACAACCTCATGTAGGCAAATATTTAGCTTGTATAGGCATAAGGCTATGTTATTACGTTTTAGCATGAATCCTTTCAAACGGAAGTGAAGACACAGAGGTAAAACAAGCTTGGGGTTTTCATGAGTGAATATGAACTTTGATATGGAATGATGTTGGAAAGATTACCATCAAATCTTAAATAATAGAGGCCTTTAAGGAAAAAATGGTCACAGCCAATAAATAGATGGAATCTTTTGTGTTCTTGTGTGTATTGTACCTTTTTGTACGTGTGTGTGTGTGTGTGTGTGTGTGTGTGTGTGCAGGTGTGTGTATGTTTGTGTGTATGCGTGTGCAGGTGTGTGTGTGTATGTGTGTGTAAGCCAGAGGTTAGGACTGGGTGACTTCTTCAGTTGCTTTCCACATTATTTTTTGACATAGTGTCTCTCACTGAACCTGGAGCTCACTCGTGATTGATACTGGCTAAGTAGCAAGTCCCAAGAATTTGCTCTGCCCCCCTGGTGCTGGGATTGCAGAAGCACTCCTTTCACACCAGGCTTTCTTCTTTTTCTTCTATAACATGCATTCTGGGGATCAAGCTTAGATCCTTGTGTTTCTGTGCAAAATATTTTCCTCACTGAGCCATCTCCCTGGTCTCCAAATAGCTGATTTTTATAAAGAAAACTGTGTGTGTTTGAACTGGTCAATGAAAAAAGCTCTAAATTCTGGGATGGTTTCAGGTTTTCAATGCGTGTTCTTTCCTCAAATTAATAATGAAAATAATAAAATGATACTGCACTTCCCTCATATTTTTTTCTCCTTTTGCATCGAACTTCCTTTCTTGAAAACAAATCTAACTAAGAGGTTTCCCTGGAGAAAATACACCCAGGTTCTCACATGTCAATCTCTTCATTTTAAAAATCCCAGGGTAGGTTTCTGAGTTTGGCTGCTATCGACATCCACCATTCATCTAGTCTCGATCTGCTCTCTACACATGAAATCACTTTCACTCATGGGTGACAATAAGAAAGAAGAAAATAATAATAGCAACAGTGATAATAAAGTAAGAATAAGAACCAGAGCAGCCAACGGCACATCATCTTTGAGCAGAATGCACACTGACAGATGCCTTATTTGTTCATGACAATGATACTGTGGAGAGGCTGGAGCAAGATGCCGCTTTTGTTATAATTATACAACATAATTACTGTTATCAGCACTACAACCATCCATGCCTTGTTTATAAGCATGTTCAGTCTCAAAAGGTCTGAGGATTTTTGCAAGATATCCCACCCAAGCAAGAACTAAACTTGAAATGTCTCTGTGTTCTTTGCACAGGGTGTCACTATCTCCCAGGATTGCTCTCTAGATATTAAATGAATTTCAAACCTTGAAACTTGGGAAATTGAGAAAGCAAAGCAATTAAAACTGTGGTGTATGAACGACTTGATCTTATCCTTTGCTTTTCTGGCTTTATTAACTAAGTTGGGATAGTAGATTCAATTGTTTGAAGAGCCGCCTTCTGGCTTTGCCTTAGGAGTGAGACATAGTCTAATGAAAGTCTATGTTTCAAATTCTAGCACTGTATAGAAATAGCTCAGTCTGCTGAAGCATACAATTTTTGAGGGAAAAAAAGGCTCGTGGTTAAAATGATTATGACTAATTCTAATATCTATAAAGTATTTGTAAAGTAAAATTTCTCACTATTCTTTAATGTGCTAATGGGTAAAATGAAGATACAGACCACTGTCAAGACTGAATGAGCTACTGCCCCACAGCATTTAGAACCCTCAAATAGGACCAGAGCGTTAGCTCAAGGGTTTGATTCTCAGAATCCACTTTCCATGGCTCAAAATTACCTGTAATTCCAGCAGAAGGAGCTTTGATGCCCCCCCGCCCCGCAACACACACACACCCAGAACAACCCCTTAAACATGAATAAACACAATGGAGTCTATTCATGCCAAGTGATAGCATCAATTTTAATGACAGGATGGAAAACCATAAATATTTTTCAACCATATCTTTTCTACAGGATACCTTCATCAAATATTTATTCTAAGTGTTTATTTTTAATTATGTATTATATGGAGGAGGAGGTATAAGCACATGTGTGCAAGTGC
The DNA here is from genome assembly GCA_902168415.1 of Peromyscus melanophrys. Lineage (NCBI taxonomy): Eukaryota > Metazoa > Chordata > Mammalia > Rodentia > Cricetidae > Peromyscus > Peromyscus melanophrys. Next base: position 8,912 of record CABHPR010134282.1, on the reverse strand, counting down.
CCACAGAGGCCAGAAGAGGGCAATGGATCCTCTAAAGCTGGAGTTACAGTTGGTTGTGAGCTGCCTGATATGGACAAGAGGAACCAAGCTCAGGTCTTTCTCCAATGGCAATGTGCACTGGACTCTGCTGAGCCATCTCTCCAGACCTCAATTTATTTGTTTTCTAAGTAATCTGAAAGCTATGAATATGCTTTGTCAATGTGACTGCATTGTTTTATTTCCTGAATTACAACAGGAAGATAAAAATTCTTTAGAAACAAAAGACGTTATGTTTACAGGTTTCTCTGTAAACTTTAGGAGACAAAAGTGGTCACATGTCAAAGTGATTTTGCTTCACCAAAGAAAGGTATTTATTCCCAGATGTCCCCCTCCACTAGAGAAGGAAAAAAATGCTACTGTAATTAAAAGTTAATTTAATTTAGATAAGCAAAGTTAACAGTCCATAGTCTGCTGTGTACATAACAATCATCGAGGGTCCAAGAGCTTTTCAACAAACACAGAGGCCAACTTCTCACCCTGGTGATTAACTCAACTGGGCAAGGTGGGAGCTGGGAACTCATAATTTGAAAATCTTGTTTCTGATAAGAACTGTGAACTAGCGACTTGAAAGTATCAGGTTCTTTTGCTAAGAACCAACATTTTGCTAAGAGTTTGTGATGTGTTGCCCACCAAAACCCAGTTGCTCTCATCAAATTTCACAGGCCATATTTAAACAAACCAAAGATGGCAATCAAATAAACCAAAGTAAATACATTATGATCTGAGGACGAGTACACTAGCAATACTCAAACTTCACATTTGAATTAATGAAGCCAAGAGTCTTCTGTAATCATGATAGAACATCAAAGAAGCAACACTAGAAATTACTGACAATCGGAAAAAGGGCCGAAGCTGTAGGAAGTTATATTTGTCTAAGGCGGTGGTTCTCAACCTATGGGTTGTGACCCCTTTGGGGGTGATAGGGTCAAATGACTCTTACACAGGGGTCACCAAAGACCATCAGAAAGCACAGATATTTGCATTATGATTCATAACAGTAACAAAATTACAGTTATGAAGTAGTAATGAAAATAACTTTATGGTTGGGGTCAGCACACCATGAGGAACTGTATTAAAGAGTTGCAGCGTTAGGAAGGTTGAGCAGCACTGGTCTAAGGTATCATGGCAGTGATGGTCCGGTTTTAGACTCTGCCCCCCCCCCCCTCGCCACACTTTTCTTGTCAGTCTGGCGCTTGTGTGTGGTTGTGTTGCACAAATGTTCTTTTCTCATGGATTCATTGACTTAGAAAACTTGGTCCGACACTACATACCACTATATACTGTATATATTAATAGATGTGTGTGTGTGTGTATATATGCTATATATAAAATCCTATAAGATGTCTATGAGGTCTAAACAACCATAATCAACAGTAACTAACCAATATAACCTAAAATACACCATTTGCTTCTGATCAAAGCAAGCACAGTTAGTTGCCATTCTAATCTTAATGAAAGCTATTTTTTTCTTAATTTTATTGAATTTATTTGCCTAATTTTTAAGGCTTAAATGTATAATTCAAAACTCATCCTGTGTTATAACCCTGCATATTTCATGTCATTGAATTTGGAGCTTCATTTATATCAATCAAATAATTGTTACTGGCTGAACATCAATTATACGCCACATACCACAATTTTACATCTATAAACTACAGATTTGCTAAGTAAATTTCACAAAAAAATAAACTTGATCTCAGAGATCTTATAATGCTCATGAATAAAGTAATAAAATAAAATTTTCAATTCAGGTAACTGTTCTTTGTTAGTTTTTGTTTGTAAGGCAGTTTCTCACCATGTAACCCAGGCTGTGTTGAAACCCATGATCCACCTGTCTCAGCCTCCCAAGTGCTGGGATTCTAGGTATGTGCCATCCATACTTCCATATGTGCCATCCGGCCTTCCAAAGTACAGCTGCATTCTATCTTATATCAATGAATTTGAGACCTAACTCTGATTTTGTTCAACATAAAATTAAAAACTTTAGATAACTTGAATTTTTATAGAACTTAGGCAACTGCCTATGTAAACAACGATGCTATGAACATGGGTAACGATGAACTCCAGAAAAAGTGAATGTAGAGGCTGGAGAGACGGCTCAGCAGTTAAGAGCACTTAATGCTCTTGCAGAGGTCCTGGGTTCTGTTCCCAGCACCCACATGATGGCTCACAACCATCATTAACCCCAGTGCCCAGGATCTCCATGGGCACTAGACACACACTAGTGCACTTGCATACCATAAACACAGGATAAATTAAATAACTTTTTTTTTAAGTGAATGTCACTCTGAACTAGAACTTCTTGTTAGCTGGAGTGAGAAATACAGAAGACACAGCCTTTGGAAGCAATGCACCTGCAACTAAATGCTGTGCTCTGTGAGCATGCGCACTAGGGAATATAAAATTGGAAGAAAAAAGACAGAGAAGCTTTTAATAAATGCAAAATGTCCAGATGACTGTAACTTGAATACAAATGAGTTTACTACACATGTTAATGGATGGACCACCTTTCCATCTGAAAAGGAAATTAAGTCAAGGCTACCAGGAGGGGAGAGACTGGGACAGGGAAACAGAAACACCCGAATCCTTTCAAGATGGATGCCAACGCCGGGTCCCCTCCTTGATCAGGATCACCAGTGGACACTCAGTGAGTTTATGACATGTTTCTCAGACTTGGAGACGACCACAGAGAAGCATGAATTTTCAAGGGAAAGGAGAAGCAAAGTGCAGCTCTATTCTAATGTTGCTCTAAAATTCTGTAATTGGTTTGCTAATAGCAATTTTTCTGATTGCTCTAAAGTGCTTAGAATGCATCCACGTGCTGATAAAGGATTTGTTTTGTTGAAATGAAAAATGAAAAATAAACTCTCCAAGTGAAAGCCTTTCTTCTTTTTCTCATGAAGGTCTTGGTCTATCTTTGGAAAGCGACGGGCGACAGTCCCTCCCCTTTTCCTGAGATAATGCCAATGGTGATTCAGAATTCATACAAGGCTTTGCATAACCTTGCTAAGAAATAGGCTGCAGTTGTGACTCAGTGGTCCAGAACCGCTCAAGAGCTTAATGTAAATTTTTGTATCAGGGGCCCAGCAGAGCTGGAAAAGTGTTCACATCTGAATAGCCACAGTCATCAACAAATGCTTCCAGGAGGAAGGGGCAGTAGAGAGCCTGTCTGCAGCCAAAAGTCCCCAGAAGGGATCTGCCTTGGACCAGAAGGATGCAGCGGATGAACAGGAGTGCTGATGTTAGGAAGGCTCCCAAAGAGATGCCTGCTAAAGCTTGGTGTGGAGCAGAGAGATGCTTCCACGTCACTGGGGATGGAAGCTGGAAGGGTGAGCCTCTGCCTGGCTTTCCATGGCACATCATCAATTAAGCATAGTCCTGGGAAAGGGAGAGCATGAACACCATAGATGGAACCCCCTGAGGGGAAAACGCTTTGACGCTGAGGTTTCCCCACTTCTCACACACGAAAATGGGACGAATCAAGCCAATCAACTCGGAGTGCTCTTGCAAACTTTCTGTGTGATAACTCTTCCTTCACGACCATGGCGAAGGACGTAGAAGCTTCCTGAGGGGGAGTCGATCATGTTTCCCGAGAAGAAGCCACGAGTAGAAAGAGAAGATACAGAATGCCTTCACTAGGAAACTATGAGAAATTCTAGTTTGCACTGCAGCGGGTGAGTGGCCATCTCCTTCCTCACATAGAGCAGAGGAAAGAAAACCCCCAGAGCAGAGTCACAGATCCTAAACCACAGAGAACAGAATGTTCGCCTTGGCCTCACCAGTGAATGGTGCCAGCTTGCTGTGAGGGAGTCACGGTGGTTGAAAGTGGTATCAAGGTCAACACCAGGTACAAGGCTGGATCCAGAGAGGATGACATGGTGGTAGCAATCAATAGAGTCCAGCCATTCGGCAACTGCTTCCACTGACAGCCCAGAAGAGCCTTCAGCAGCAAACACCTAACTAAGTGTTTCTCAACCTGTGGGTCACAACCCCTTTGGGTGATGTTGAATGACCCTTTCACAGGGGTCTCCTAAGACCATCAGAAAACACAGATATTTACATTATTATGTATAACAGTAGCCAAATTATAGTTAGGAAGAAAATAATTTTATGGTTGGGGTCACCACAGCACGAGGAACTGTATTAAAGGGTCGCAGCATAGGAAGGTAGAGAACCAATGGTCTAACTGATTCCCCTCTGGCTCCTTTACTGTGAACACCATATGCCTGCTAAAGAGATGGGGTTTTTTTTTCCCTTAAAGAAACGTATCATTGAAGATAAATTTTAAACTCATAAGAAAGTTATACAAACAACGCAGGGGAATTCTGTAACTTTATCTCATGAACAAACAAGGAAGCTGACCTGGGGCAGTGCTATCAACTGTAATATAAGATTGTTATTAGAATTAGGATGTTTTTATTCAACATCCATTTAAGAGATCATTTTAATGTGTAGTTGTATATACATCATGTAAGGGGCAGCCAACATCACAGTCAGGATCCAACTGTTTTACAAATAACAAAATTCCCTGTGTCTTCTTTCATTGTCCCAGCAACCCCCAGGCATCAACCCCTGATGGCCATTGTCCTATTCGTCATCATTTTATGGTTTCCTTTTGGAACACGGCACATAAATGTACACAAACAGCAGAAACACATTTGAGACTGGCCATTTTCAGTTAGCACAATGCCCCTGATCCATCCAAGTGTTACATGTATTCAATAATCCCTTTTATTCTTCAGCAACATCATCCACCTGTGTTAACACATCCAAGACTGTCCTCCCATTCACCCACTGAGCACGGAGGGAGATCTGAATGGTTCCCAGTATTGGGGTATCCCAAATACAGCTGGAGTGTTTGTAATGGGAGCCACTTTTTATATTCACATTGCAAGGATGGACATAGTACTCTTTCTAGCTGTCTCCACACTGGGAGGAAACCTCACTCTTCCGTAACTCACAGGACATACGGGAGGGTGTCATGTGATCACTGATCCTGAGCTACCCTCCCATCTTTGCCTTTCCAGTGCCTCCTGGGTCAAAGCCTGATATGGTTCTGAGATAATCCTAACAACAAGAGTTAGCTCAGAAGACTCAGGCTGCCTCTCAGGCACAGACCTGGGAACTTAGTTGTATATTCGATTAGAGTCTATAAGAGACAGGCAGTAGGCATCCTCAAGGCATTAGAATAGCATTTTTTTTCCCAGTCACTATGTTGAAATAAATTTTTATTACCTTCTTACATATCCTGATTAAGTAGCTAGGACCCTTCTAAGACTGAAACCTTAGCCATGGGCTTAGCTTGCACTGTATTGTCTGCATTCTGCATCCTGCTGTGAAGGGACAGGTTCCTCTGATGAGGCTCTGATGCCCCAGACTTTCCCTTCTGTGTTTCCCCAGAAGATCCCAGTACCATTCATTTTCTAGAATTCAACTGTTCCAACACACCAAATATCATCTTCCCATCCACCCACTGAGCATTGAGGGACAGTGTTTGGTTGTTATAGATGCAGCTGCTATAAGCAATAATGTATACAGTTTTGTGCATACATGAAGCTCATGCCTCTAGGTAAAATACCCAGGAGTGTGGCTGCAGGATCAAATGGTAAGTGTACGGTGAACGTCACTGAAAATGGTTCACGCAGTCTGATGGGGGGACTGTGCTTGTACATCCTTGCTGTAGTCCGCCATTATAGCCTGATGTGGCCTCATCCTTCCCTCTCCTTGTCTCGACCTAAGCCCTGGATGTCTCAAGCTCATTGTGAGCTGGAGTAGTAGGTAAAAATGAGGTCTGATTACCAATCATTGCCTCATTCAAGATTTGTCCCCAAAGGTAAGGGAAAGCCTCAAATCCGCCGTTAACATAAGTGTGGGACTGACTGCATTCCTTCCATCAGTGTTCGTCAGCCAGGAAGCAGGCAAGTCACACCCACTTTACAGTCCTCTGAGCTTCTTCTATGTATCTTAATTGTAATATTAACATACCCGTGTTGCTAGTTCAGTCTAACAAATAAATGTACTTAAAACTCAAACTGAGTAAGTATGGCCACTTCGAAATGGATGAGTCAAATGTTCTATTGTTGAGAATGAATGTGTTTCCTGTTTCTTTTTTTTTTTTTCCTAATTTCAGAATTTGAACAAAGGTGAAGAAGAGAGGAGACACGGATTGAGAAAGGGTTGAGCCCCCAGTGCCACTGACAATTCTGCTACTATATCAAAGCATAAAGGATCATTTGATTCAGTAAGATTTTACTGAATCCTTTGGCAAAGTCAAACATGAGGGTAAATACGGTGAATTGTCGTCTAGACAAGTCTGGATAGAGGACAAGAGCGCCTGAATTTAATGTATAGCAAGAACTGGAGCATCCCGCAAGGGATGGCCTGAGACCACACCCTTGTGGATGAATGGCTGGGGGAAACATAGGAACAGACATCATCACTCAGTTGAAGGTCATGTTGTAGTCTTTGCTAACTGCCTCCCATTGTTCACACATGCAATAAATCGGTTTAATCATTTAAAATCACCTTGTATCATTAACTAATTATATTTAAAAACTCCTTGACAGGCGACCTGCTGGGAAGTTGGGATGGGGACAGGTAAGGGACAATATGGGGCCACAAGAAGACAATGGCAAGAGAGGTCATCAGCACTTCAGTAAGAACTCAAGTCCACATGGGAATCGTCTCTGAGAAAACTGAGAAGGAATAAGCAGCGTCTTTAGTGGCCCTGTATTCCCTAGTACAGAGATGCAGACCAGGGGCATATGTCAGTGCTTTTTGACTCTCCAAGCTGTCACTGCTGGGTTGTGTCCCATGTGAATGGAAACCCCCTCTCAAAGGGAGAAAGAGGTACAAGTTAACACTAACAGTGACTTGAAGAAGAGGTTACAACATGGCTGGGGAAGAAGAAGAAAAAAAAAAAGGCTCCAGCTGACAGAAGAATAAGCCAAGAAGCTGTTTTGCAACTCAAGAGAGTTCCAAGGTAACCACCGTAATAAATTCTCTATTTGAAGCTAAGTGTCGCCCAGTAAGGATTAAGAAAATAGTGTGACAGTTTTCTGGTTCCCGGATTTCAAAATCATCCCCACAACAAAAGAACAAGTAATTAGAATCTGTCACGGCATATCCCAGATGCTCTTCCTGCAGTCCTGCATCCATGCGACGGGAGGCATTGCTGTGCATTGTATCAGTAGCGGGCTCCGCCGCTGACTTATCTGGTCCAAAAGCGAGCTCAGCCATCTGCCTACTGTGTGGTCCTGGCCGTGTGACCTGTATTTCCAGGACCCTGTTTATCTGAAAAGTATGACTACAGAGTGACAAACTCCCAGGCCCAGTGGGAAGATGACATGGATCACTACACAGGAGGCACTGGGATTGGCCCTAGCACCCAAGAAGTGTTGTTATGTGTCCATGCCTCTTTCATTTGCACAGCTCCAAGAGAGCTCGGAACAAATTCAGAAGCCCTGTCATGATGGCCAAGAGCCAGCCTAGGGAACAACCCAGTTTAAGACTCCTGGAGTCTGCCACAGAGATGAGGGTCAAGACAAAGAGTTCTTAAGGTTTCTACCCCTTCCTTATTGGCTTCTGGGAGTACAGGAAACAGACACTAATTTAACAACTGCTCATGCTTGTCCACCACGCAGGTAAGGAAAGTGCACCAGAAATTAGAACGCAGAGGTTATAGACAAGGCTGGTACACAGGTGTTTCATAATCTGTATTTTAACACATGGATGCAGGGGTGAGGATGGTGATGGGCAGCGGATGAAGCCAATCAGATGAGGGTTGGTACTACCTAAAGGTTTTTCAGCAATGGTTGATAGTAGCACAAGAAGCCTGGTAAAGTGACTAGTCATGGCTAACCAGGAAAAAAATCTATGCTCCAGGCAAACAGTGCTTGGACTGGTGGTCCCTTTTCTTTTGTAAATGAAAATATTTAATTTTTTCTCGATCCTAATTTCAAAATACCTTTTATGTGTTACTTTGTAAGAATAAGCATACACACCCTGTTTAGCTCTGTAAAACAAAGGAATAATAATTACCTGCCACAAAATAGTAGGTTCCATTTTACTGTAAAAGCCAAATTGGGAGGAATACACTACCTAGGCTGTGTACTGTATAAGACCTCGAACAAACAACAGCTCAGCAGTTGAGGTGAAAAGTAGTATTTATCAGCTGGATCATTTCACTCCTTATCCAAACACTCTCGAGCCTCCAGGAATCTTCGTGTGCAGGGGAATGTTTGGAGACCTTTTGTTCACGTTAGAGGCAACAACAGAGAGTCAGTACCATTTCCCTGTGAGTTCAGAGCCTGTCATGTGCAGTCCACTAAGAGCGTGAGACCCGGGCTTTCCAACACTCCCCAGGAGCTGGGCAAGGCTGGTGACATGTCTCCTTTAACAAGGTTTATTTTCGAGAGGTGCTTTGCAATGTGGCATGTAAGTCCCTCCGGCTTCCAACTTAAACAGTTCCCTTATGTCCACTCTGTGGGTAAAGAATGCTTATCACTGTCTCCTTGACAGAGCTCTTTAACAGTTATTAAATCACTACCACTCCAGGCTAAATCCCTCTAACAGCTTTAACCTTTGTTGAAGGCTGCTTTTCTAAACTATTGAAAACTGCATTTGCTACTCTCTGGACTGCTTCCAAACTCTAGATGTTACTCTCAGAATGTCACAGACAACCCTCTTACTGTAAAAAAAAAAAAAAAAAGAAAGAAAGAAATAAAAAATAAAAAAAAAAACTATGTCAAGTAAAGCTGAAATAACCCTCTCCAGGTTCATATGTATATATACATATGCACACATTCACACACATCCCATACGCATCACACACACACATACATACACACACAGAACACACACACACACACACA
>CABHPR010134281.1:7028-24006 GCA_902168415.1 Peromyscus melanophrys | reverse complement strand
CTTCTAGCAGCAGTTCAGCTGAGACCCATTCTGGATGAGGGCTCGGGGCATCCAGTCTGAGGAAACAAGACCAGCTGAGGATTCAGCGAGGTGAGATAGCTGTGGCTTATTCTGTCTCTCTGACCTTCCAGCATTTACCCCAATACTTGGCTCAGGTTTGATTTTATTAATAAGAACTTTTAAGATTCATGCTACAAATACTCTTATAGTATCAACCATTCCGTAGAACTCAACAACTAAGAAGACAATTAGCTGTTCTTAAATCTAGCTCCCAAGTCTGTTATATGACCTACAAATCATTTATAACAAGACTGTTACTCTATCCCGTGAGTAGCAGTTGAGGAGATGAAAACATGGCTTTATTCCATTGACAGGGAGAAGAAAGTAGGCCACAGTTGGTACGACACAACCCAAGGAAAATAGAAACATCAATGGAAAAGGGAATCTAAAGGAAAGGGTGACTAAGAAATTGCCATCAATTTTGTGAGCGACCCCTTGGGACCTCAAGTCATTTTTATTTAAATATCGTGGGATCACAAGCCTTCCACAAGCTGAGACTTGAGGAAGCCCGGGCAGCTGGCAGCTGGCAGCCGACGTAAAGTAATTAGCGTGGTGCTCTGAGTACAGTCGGCATTCAATAAATCAAAGGGAAGCCGGAGAGCGAGCACATGAAGCAATTCTTCTCGAGCTACTTTCTTAACTTTCATCTTCAAAGTCTACGGCTACCTTTTCTCTCGGCCCACCTACAGAGAACTATGCCGCCTAGAGAGAAGCAGGACACCTCTACAGGGACAGAAAATAAGAGCATTCAGAACCCCCAGGAAAAACAAGCCAGTGTTTGTCAATTCTACCAAAAAGGCATTCTCTAAAGATGCCGCCGGACACAGGCCTTTCACCAATCCTCAGTTAACTCATAGAGCACCTTTGCCGGGGACCTGCACTTCACAATATGTCGAGTCTATAGACACTTCTCTGTCTGTGACAAGTTGAAAATGGGGTAAGTAGTATTGGCCCACAGAGGATAAATTTTAAGCTCAACTTGTCATGATTTCAAGTAGAATCATCTACTGAGGTAGAATAACATATTTAGAGAAACAAAGGGCAAACAGAAGGTTTCAAAGATATAAGTAGCAAACACTAGAGCATCATACAGATGAAACGATGCTCTTTTTTTCTCTACCTGCAGCATCAGTGGCCATCAAACACACTCATGTTCTTTACTCGGTGTCTTGAAACATTCAGATCATAAGCCTAACTCTGTCACAAAAGCAAACAGGTGGCACACAGCTCACCTGTGAAAAACTGAGCATTGATCTGAAGTACATAATATAACCTTCTTTTTGATATTGCACAGTGCTGCAAGCAGTTGATAAATCAGCCACACACACACACACACACACACACACGCACACACACACGCGCGCGACATATATATACACATATATGTATCAGAGTATGCAGTACGCAGTTTCTTTCCCAAAGAGACCAAGCTACTTGCAGAGAATTAAGAAGCCAGGCTTCTGAGCCTAGAAAGCTAAAGTACTGGATCTATAACCTTACAAACTAACTAAAGTAATAACGCCCATGAGGCATCTGGAGAAAGAGCCAGAGGTCTTTTTGGGACAGGTTACAGTTTGGAAGTGAAATGTCCCTTATTGGCTTAGGCCTTTTAACACTTGAGGCCCAGCTGCTGGTGCTGTCAGGGAACAATGTGGAACCATTAGGAGGTGGAGTCTTGCTGGGATCAAGCCTCGAGGGTGTCATCCGAATCTAACAACCTGACCTCAAGCTCCTGTCGCCATGCTTTCCCCAGGATGGACTGACCCCCATTTGGAACTACAGCCAAAATAAACACGTCATCCTTGTTACCATGAAGGAGTCTTGCTCATGTTCATTTTCTGACAATTAAGAAATTAAGTGACAGGAAACACCACGGAAGGTGGAAAGAGAGAGAGAGAAGCACATGGGAAAGACTCCATGCAGAGCAGAGAGGACAAGTGGACAAGCTTGTCGGTCTCTTGAAGGGCTGGGGGTTTTAAGTGGTTTTGGTTGCCTAGGATGTGTCCACCTCCTTAATTTTAGATTGGAACTTATAGACCTACAGCTTTAGATAAAAATAAATGTGTGTGTCTGTGTCTGTGTCTGTGTCTGTGTGTGTATATACATTCGGAGCCAGCTGTGGTATCTGACCAGCCTGAACTGGTTAAAAATGGGCCAGAAGAGGGACCCTACTGGCAGGGGAAAAATCCTGCCCGGCCTTAGATTAAGGTCAGGAGGGCAAAGAAGAAGCTAGAAGTTTGTGATCTTTAAATTTTATTTATGACTGATTTTCCTGTCAGGGAATCTGTCTAGCTCTTAGTCTTTCATCTTTCATTTGCTTTTGTCAAAGTATTTTATCACAGCCACTGAAAGACACTAGGCCAGGAGCTCTAACTACTCGAATGTCTGCCTAGAAATTCCACAGGAACGACCTCAGTGAGACTCATGGCTCTCCTCACCTGTAGACGTACAAACAGGACGACCGAATGCGTGTGACCTAAAGTGAAGAATAAGAAAAGAAAAACAGGAGTGCATTTCCATACAAGGGCTAAGCTATCCAAGCTGACAGAGATGGAGTGGTGAGGTAAAATATGATTGATTTTAGGTTAAAAAAAAAAAAAGCTGCTGCTATGCTTAGTTCGGCAGCTCAGTTTAGCATGGAAGCCAATACCCCGGGAGCTGTGACACTAGTCTAAAGTTAGCTTGTGTTTTTAATACAGTGTACTGCTTCAAGATGGAAGTAGTATCTTTATGATCTTTTTTTCTTTTTTTTTTTAATACTACTTCCTAGGTGAGAAAAACTCCACTATCTGGGAATAACATTATTTTTGGCTTTGACCGTTGGTGGACACTTGTTGAACGGCATGTAGCTGTTGAAATGTAAGTGAGACATGCATTAACCACGTATTGAAGCTACTGTGCTTTCACTCCAGCCCCACTGAATTTTAGTTTGACATGCCACACATAACTTTTGTTCAACCTAGAACATAATTGAGTATAAGCAAATTGACTTACTTTCTTGTCTCTCATGTAAATTACTCTATATTCACAAATGAAGAATTTAAAAGGCTCAGCCACAGGTACAGAAGTTAAAATGCATATTTAATGATATTCATTGGAAGGGTACAGAAAATGTCTTTATTTCATTGCCTGGAGAAGTCAAGTTTTCCGCGTGCGGTGTGTGAAATATGTGTAACAGTATTTGTAGTGGGTTCACAGCTATGGCCAGGTCCCAACTGACAGAATAAAGTAGGGGTGACACTCTTGAGACCAAAACACAGGAGTTGGCCCATTAACTGTCAGTTTACATGGTAGATTTCTAAGGAAAGTTTTTACTTCGAAATGATTACAAAAAATAGAAATTTTGGGAAGACCACTAAATTTGAGTGGAAGAGGAAGCGCAGAGCAGCTGAAGACAAGCTGTTCAAGCCATGTGCTAAAAGCCATCAGCACGGCTAGAATAAGGGTCTACGTTCTCCTAAGTCAGCACCCTGATTTTTAACTGTGTTGTGTTCCTTTCTTTGTATTAAGGAAAGAAACAGAGAAGGTTTTTGAAGCAAAGCGCTACTAAATCTCTGTGCCGAGTACGATTGCACATACCTGTAAACCCAGCACTTGAGAAACAGGCGTCAGGATGGCAAGTTCAGGGCCAATTGCACGACATCGTGAGTTCAAAGCCTGTCTGGGCCACATAGTGAAAAAAAAAAAAAAAGGAATAAATAAATAAATAAATTCCAAACCCCGTGGCCCAAGCCTATAATCTCAGCTATTCAGGAGGCTGAGGCGGAAGACAAGCTCTTTCAAGTTCTGTAGTATGCGCTACAGAGTGAGTTCAAATCCAGCCTGGGTGATTTAGTGAAATCCTGTTTCAAAAGAAAAGAAGAAGAAGTCTGGGATACAGCTTATCGATGAAACTCCTGTGTTGTGCTGAACCCTGAGCTCAGGCCCCAGAACCACAAAAAAGAAAATTACTAAAACTGGAAAAAAGAAAGCCTCTGGGAAATGCCGACCATAATTAATGCACGTGCCCACTGAAGTCCCCAGCCTACACGAGGTAAAGGGAGAGAAACATAATAACTGGAATACTGCTTTATGCTTTGAGAAAAGAAAGAATATCTGTAAAATTTTCAGTTCCCGTGGTATTGATTCTGAAGTTAAAACCAGATCTATTTAAGAGATCACTAAATTGGTTTAGCAGATCTGGAGATGCCAAATTAATTATCCAACAAACCTAATGGATCCACCATGTCTTCTGCTCGTGGAAGCAGTTGCTTCCGCGGAAGACTCAGAACTCACTTGTGAAGTGTTCCACCCTCTCTGAGCACATCCCTTCCCAGCCAGAACTATGCCACAAAGCAAGCATCCGCCGCTGACCTTTTAAATCCATCACTCTTTGAAACTCCAATCACAGAAAAAATACGTAGGAAAATGTGGCTCTTTCATCTCTGTGTGGCCGTGGCTACATCGCTCTTCCTACAGAACCCGGCAACCCCCGGTTCCTCTTCGCACTTGTGAGAAATGCTTTGAAAAAGCCAGTTCCAGCCAAAGTTCTCAGCCTTCTATTTCCTTCTTTACTTAAAATGAGGAAATGATTTGTAGAAAGAAAAAAAAATAGAACAATAAAGGGATTCATTTATTGTCTGCTTAGCTGATCTGAATTCTCTCCTTATCCTCAACTTTGCTGACTCTGGAAACACCTTGTGTCCATTCTCAGTGCTTAGCAGAGATGGTTTTTTAGGGGAAAAAAAAAAACATTATTCTTGTCATCAACCAGGGAGTTGGTAAAACATAAATGCTAAAATCTCTTCAATACGTGCCAGATGAATAGGCTAAAGTTACTGTATAATATATAAAGTATAATATACGGTTAAAGAACAGATAAAAATCAAAACTACATTTGTGTATGTGTATTCAAAAGTACACACTTGGACTTTTTGCTGGTTCACAGTATTATAGCAAACTGCCTATGGAACTGTTGACTGTTAGAACTAACCAGGGAGTGACCGGGTAAGATCTTCCCCAAGGAAACACATAACAGAGTCATAAAACCTAACATTTATTGAGCACTTACAGCAGGCCAGGTGACTCGCTGCTGGGCATTGTGTCTGCCTTGTCCTAGTCAAGGCTGGTCTCAACTGCGAGGCAGACAATCTGCAAATACTACCACCGAGATTTTCAGTTTCCTGGGGCCACAGAACTAACTATGAAAGTGTAGAACCTGGATTGAGATCCAGAGTTAACTAAGGCAGCTCTAAATTTCTCCATGTAAAATGACATGCTCCAAGGATGTTAGTCATCAAAAGATGCCTTTCATCAGCTGTCTTCTTGATACCGACTCATGGGAGGGAGCACTGTCCATTTCAATGTCAAAAATGATTGGGCTTCTCCAGAGAAAACTATTGTTTTTCAGCTTTCCTATGGTCTACTCACAAGTGTAAACCAAATTCATGATTCTCTTCCACAGGTGAAGAGGAGCTGAAATACTGATCGGTTTCCATCTTCCTGTCTCCAAAATTTCGTTCTTTTGCTCATTTTTCCTCAAGCCCTTTATTTTCACTCATTCATATTCATTCAATGTTACTTTGTTTTATTTTCTGTGGACATAAAAAACCATTTTAATGGTTTTCTGGGGCTGAAAAAAAGGGTAAGTGTATAAGTAGAATTGGAGTGTAAGAGTCAAGAAATGTGAACTACATTACACAACACACATTTCCTGGTAATGAGAAATAACTTGAATCCTGGTGGCCACTGTCTCACCATTTAGAAAGGGTAGTCCGTTAAGCTGCTGCCGAAGGGATTGTTTCCCCAGACAACAGAAATTCAGTTTTCCACAAGAGGGTTTTACCACCTTAGCAACAAATTGGAAACTTTAACTCTCCCTCCAATATTTGCTAGAAAACATAAAAATAGATGCCAGTGGGGCTAACAACAGAAACCTGCTCAGAGAACATGCTGGGAATATTTCGTGTTTGTTTTCCTTTGGTGAACAAAGCAGGCTAATGATGGAGTTGTTTTTTCACATCTAAAACTTCATTTTTAGTATAGTTCTTAGCGAGGTAGGCAAACACATGCATTATTATTCTCAAAAGGAAGGAAGGGAGGGAGGGAGGGAAGAAGGGAGGGAGGGAGGGAGGGAGGGAGAGAGGGAGGGAGGGAAGGAGGGAGAGAGGGAGGGAGGGAGGGAGGGAGGGAAGGAAGGAAGGAAGGAAGGAAGGAAGGAAGGAAGGAAGGAAGGAAGGAAGGAAGGAAGGGAGAGTCAAAGAAAAAGCAAAGAAGTGCTGTTTTCTCTCTCCCTCCCACGGTTCCCATCAAACAAAAACAATGTATTAGTTCTTATGTATAAAAACAGTAGATTTAGCTCGGTGGTAGAGCGCTTTCATAGCAAGTGAAAGGCCCTTGGAGTGGGGTGGGAGGCTTGCCCAGCAAGCACAAGGCCCTGGGTTGGATCCTCAGCTCCAGAAAAACAAACAAACAAACAAACAGTAACTTTACCACTGGTCAAAGTGCAGAGAATGTCAGTAGAATTCTCAGCCACACATGGGACATCTATGTCACACTCTCTTCCCCCGAGGCTCAAGGAACACCTCAGAAGAGGTGGCAGGAAAATGAATATGGTTAAAATACACTTATGAATGTGTAAAGTTGTCAAGAAATGAATAAGGGTATATTTTCAAATGGTGACTTTACAAATCAAGTCAATAACAATGCAGCCTCTTGTATTCAGTTGACATTATAATCTCCACAGCAATCTAAAGATCACTAGAAGTGACATCCTTGTCAGTATCCTTCTTACTACAACTAAAGGGGACAGCACTAATTACCAATGAATAAAAGTGACCTTAGTCAGACAAGAGACTCTTGGTTCAATCTCTTGATCTA
Organism: Peromyscus melanophrys; assembly: GCA_902168415.1. Classification (NCBI taxonomy): domain Eukaryota; kingdom Metazoa; phylum Chordata; class Mammalia; order Rodentia; family Cricetidae; genus Peromyscus; species Peromyscus melanophrys. The sequence continues at coordinate 17,088 of CABHPR010134281.1, read as the reverse complement.
TTTTAAAGAAAGGCGGTCTTTTTAAGATAGGGTTGAATCCTTAGCCATCAGGGGAATGTAAATTAAAATGACTCTGAGATTTCTTTTTATACTTGTCAGAATGGCTAAAATTTTTAAAAAAGTGATAGCTCAAGATGGTGAGGATGTGGAGCAAGGGGGATACTCCTCTATTGCTGTCTATTGCTGGTTGGGGTGCAAACTTCTACAGCCACTATGGAAATCAATATGTCCGTTTCTCAGAAAATTGGAAGTCAAGCTACCTCAAGACCCAGCTATACCACTCCTGGGCATATACCCAAAGGACACTCAATCCTGTCTCACAAGGACATTTGCTCAACTGTGTTCACAGCAGCTTTATTAATAATATCCAGAACCTGGAAACACCCTAGATGTCCCTCAACTGAAGAATGGATAAAGAAAATGTGGTACATTTACACAATGAAGTACTACTCAGCTGCTAAAAACAATGACATCATGAAATTTGTAGACAATTGGATGGAACTAGAATAAATTATCTTGAATGAGGTAACCCAGACCCAGAAAGATGAACATGGTATGTACTCACTAATAAGTGGATATTAGCTGTAAGGTAAAAGATAATCATCCTACAATCCACATACCCAGAAAAGCTAAGTAACAAGGAGGGCTTAACAAAGATGCAAGGATCTCCCTGGGAAGTGGAAATAGAATAGATTTTGCTGGTGGACTGGGGGTTAGTGGGGTTAAGAAGAAGAGAGATCGAGCTGGGCAGTGGTGGCACATGCCTTTAATCCCAGCACTCGGGAGGCAGAGCCAGGCGGATCTCTGAGTACAAGGCCAGCCTAGGCTACCAAGTGAGTTCCAGGAAAGACGCAAAGCTACACAGAGAAACCCTGTCTTGAAAAACCAAAAAAAAAAAAAAAAAAAAAGAAGAAGAAGAGAGATCAACTGGGGTGGGGGATACTGGTAGAAACGATTGAAATTTAGGGTTATTTTGGAGGTGAGGTGGAAACCTACTGCAATGGAAACTCCATGGAATCTGCAAGAGTAACCATAGCAAAGACTCCTAATAATGAGGGACATGGAGCCTAAATGGGCCATCTTCTGTAACCAGGCAAGGACTCAAGTGGAGGGATTCAGACACCAACCCAACCACAAGGCGGTCAACCTACAGTGTGTCCTGCCTACAGAGCGTTCTCCAACTGGAACCTAGCAGAATTGTCATCAAAGAGACCAGAGAGGGGGCTGGAGAGATGGCTCAGAGGTTAAGAGTACTGACTGCTCTTCCAGAGGTTCTAAGTTCAATTCCCAGCAACCACATGGTGGCTCACAACCATCTATAATGAGATCTGGTGCCCTCTTCTGGTGTGCAGACATACATACAAACAGAACACTGTATACATAATGAATAAATAAAATCTTTAAAAAAAAAAAGAGAGACCAGAGAGACTTCATCTAGCAACTGAAGAGAGCAGACATGCAGTCACACAGCCAAACATAAGGCAGAGCTCTGGGAATCCTGCTTGGGATGGGGAGGAAGGATTGGAGGAAACAGACGGGTCAGGAACACCAAGAGAACAGGGCCCACAGAATCAACTGACGGGGACTCACGGGGGCTCACAGAGATCAGGAGCGTATATGGGTCTGATGTAGATCTTTTGCATATGTTATGATGGCTGAGTAGTCAGTGTTCTTGTGGGATTCCTAACAGTGGGAGTTGGGGCTGTCTCTGATGCTTTTGCCTACTTGTGTGACCCGTCTCCTCCTACTGGATTGCTTTGTCCAGCCTTGGTGTAATGGTATGTGCCTGGTTTTATTATAGCTTGTTGTGCTGGGTTTGGTGGATGTCCCTGGGAGGCCTATTCCTTTCTGAGAGAAGGCAGATGGGGGGGGGGGGGAATCTGGGGGAAAGGGAAGATGAAGGGGAAAGAGGGGAGGAGGGGAGGGAGGGGAAACTATGGTGGGATGTAATATACAAGAGAAGAAATTTTTTAAAAAATGAATAAAAGATAGGGTTGAGCAATATGTTTATCCTACCACACTAACAGAACTCACCAAAATATACTGCACATAAAAAGGTAATCCTTATTCTAGACTTTAACTGTGAAAATGACTTTTATTTTTAAGTAGACATTTTCGCCAAGAGAATTATAGACCCATGGAAAAATTCATCATTGAAACTCATTCAAAGTAACACTAAAAGTTCTTCAGTATGACACTGGCCTTTAGTTCAATGAACTGCTTTTCTTAAATACTTTGCATCTAGATTGCCAACTGAATTTCCGTCTAATGAAACTGTCTAGCTGAGAACATTCTTAGTAAATGTGGAACAAAGGAAATTTGACTTAAGGATTCCCTGGTGGTGTAGGCATCCAAGTTCTCCAAAATCCTTGGAAGGAAGGGCAGTGAAGTAGATGAGCAGTTCCTATCATTCATGCTTTTTACCAAGACTGCCTGATCCCAAGATCCCTGGACAAAGCTAATAAAATGGACAACCCAGACTAAAGTAGTCCATATACTGAAGAAAGAAAAATAGGCGCGGGTGGTGGGGGATAACTAGTACATAGTGTATATGAAAGAATAGCTTTGCTAATATTCTGGTAAAGGAGCAGGTATAATCTCCTAACTACTTCCTTACACCCACATCTAAGTGCAGCTGTTACTCCTCGCCAAAGAATCTTCCTTTCATTGCAGAAGGAGACCATTACAGAAGGATACAACTCTCAAAATGGAGAGAAGAGCTGACAGAGGAATTTCCAGCCTCAGTTGATACATCTACAATCCTACTCCTGAACCTAAGGCTCAGGGAATGTTACAGAAGAGGGGGCAGAAAGATTGTAAGGATCAGGAGCTCTGCAGCAAGACTGCAAATTCTAGCTGTGACAGGGAAGCTGGATGCAGACAGTCTCCACATCATGGCTGCAGACCATGAACAAGACTGGAACAATTCTAACAGTTGACATGTCACTCAAGCAATTAACTGCTGAGAGAGGGAGAATTGGTCTTCCACAGGGATGAGCTCCTCTGATTAGTTATACCGTACCAGTGGTCAGCCCTAAAAATGTATTTATTGATCCATCCTACATTGAACAGACTCAGAAGGTTGTATTCCTGTATTTATTCATTTATGTGTGCATGTAACAGCAATGGTTAAGGAAGAGGAGGCCCTTGAATTGGGGAGAGGGTCAAGTGGGAGGGAAGAGGGGGAGGAGGGTATGATGTAATTTTAATTAAACTTTAAAAATAATTTACAGATAAGTTTTTCCTTTGTTTATGAATGAAAGCCCACTGGGGAGGTGGCTCAGTTGGGAGAGTGCTTGCCTGCATGCTCAAAGGCCTAGATCTATGCATCTCTGTCCCCAGTGCCACATAAAATTGGACCTGGTGGCACACACTGTAATCCCTGCACCTGGGAAGTAGAGGCAATCAGATCATAAAGTTAGGGTCTCCTCGACTACATAGAGAGTTCAAGGACAGTGCATATGCATAGAGTCCTATCAAAAGAAAAAGAAAAAAAGAGAGAGGGGAAGAATGAGAAAAGAGAGAGGGAAAGAGAGGGAAGAAGGGAGGGAAAGAAATATCTTTCCAAAAATAAACAGATAAAAGCAAAGTTTCTTAAAGTACACAAAGTTCTATTTGATTTCTAAGCCCTCCTTTATTTCATCAAGATTGATTTGTTTGTTTTCCTGGAGACCTTGGGTTAGAATACTCCCCAGAGAGAATTCACATTGAGGCAATATGGCTGGCCTGGGCCTGTGGAGAGATCACTTCACTGACCACCGACGGAAATCCCACCTGTGGACACCCACACAGCAGTTGTTTAATTAAGCAGAGCTTCACCTGCTGAGCAGTTTCTGACGGAAAATGAAGACCCCCTCGTTCAAATCTGCTAGGGGCACTAGACAAGCGAAATACAATTATCTCAAGTGATATCCAGCAGACATCTCTGACAGTCACGACCAGGGATCTTCAAGGATCAGCTGCTCCATTTGCAGCCAGCGCCTCTAGCTTTAGAGAGCCTCTGTATCCCTTTCCCCGACACAGTGCAGAGAACACCTCACACTGAGTTGCCAGCACCACTCACTAAGCTGCCAATTCTGGCTGGCACAAGGAGACCCGTGGTTATGCAGCACAGTAATTGAGACAAGTGTCCAAATGTTTTATTTCCAGTGATATTTTTCATTCTGTCCAAACCAAAAGGATTATCTATTTAGAGACGTTAAAATTCTACCATGTCCTCTGTCCTCTCCCAGACAAAACAAGTTTTTCATGGTTTTTGATCGGACTAGAGACAGGCTATCACACATTGGTCTCCCACAGCAGTCAATGGAGACATTCATTGAAATTGTGTCTTGTGTAAATTAGTCTTTTAGGAAAGCTTTCGTGGGCCTTTTAGCCATGGACTGCTGCAATTTTTTTCAGGCAGAAATAAAGTGAACAGATTAAAAGCAGGATACGAGCCAAGCTGCTCCAGTGTTTTCTCTTACAGTTTTCAGTATCTCCAGTGAGATTAGTAACCACAATCACTAAGACAGGCTCTCCTCTTGCCTTAAGAAAAGAAACTTTGGAGCTTTATAAGGATCTTAAAAACTAGACACAGAAACCATTTCCCTGTTCAATTATCACTTAATGGTTGGCATATTTCTTAGTAGTATACATGATCTCACACAGTTCATTTTAATTTTAAACATTTCACTTCACATTAGCTAAAGTACCTTCCCATGGGAGGACCTTTTATAATCAGTCTTGGCTGTTAGAATTTTTTCAATGGTCCTTCGCTTAGCTCAGTTTTTCCTTTGTTTAGGTTCGTGATATTAGTCTTAATTACATTGCATTGGACTTCTCTAAACAGTTCCTTTCTTTGCCCCTAGGTCATCAGAGGAAGAAACACTATTTGCTGACTGAAGGTTTTGTCATTTTCCCTTTTCACTTTATTTACTTTAAATCATTTCCCCGCTGCCCCGTGGAAAACAAAAGAATTAGTCCTGTTTTGTTCCCATATCCTACCAGTGAAATGAATTATTCTTACGTGAGTCTCTTAAGTTTGAACCACCGATTAGGGCTCAATTGGTAAAGTGCTTGCAGCTCACAGAGAGGACGTGAGTTCAAAAAAAGGGGTGGAGCTATAAGCCCAGGACCATAGAGGCAGAGAAATGGGAATCCCTGGAACTTCTGGCTAGTTAGTCTAGCCAAATTAGTGGGCTCCAGTTTCAAAGAAAGACCTTGTCTCAAAAGGTCAGGACCTCTGGCCTCCATGTATACATGCACATATGCACGCATATACAAGAATGTATACATACATACAGGAACATATGCACACATACAGGAATGTATACACAAATACAGGAACATATACACAAATACAGGAACATATACACACATACAGGAATGTATACAAACACACACAGAAATGTGCACACACCCAGAGTAAAGTATATACACATACAGGAACATATACACACATACAGGAACATACACACACACAGGAAAATATACACAAAACATACACTCAAGAAGAAAAGGACCAAGGACAAAGTTGGACCTCAGAAGCTCAGATCCGTAGATAGCTGGGATCTCATTGTCTTTCCTCCCTTAGTCTTCTAACTGCAGATCTTGGCTTTACAAAATTATTTTCCCACTGTCTCTTGCTTCTGAGACTATAGCTAATTATCAACAAGTTTCCTCCCTAACTTGCCTGAATTCCTGAAACTAAACTCAAAGAAATTTGCATTTGGAGATATATGTTCATAAACAATTATTCACAGTGATGAAAAATCTGTAACATCCACGAAATGCTGAGAAGGGCAGTTGTGAGGGTTTAGCCATAGATATCTTATCAACCCCAAGGCATATCCAAGATGATGCACTTGATTCTGGCTTCCCTCCTAGGTTTCTTCTTCCTGTTGGTGTTGCAGAACCCTACACTGCAGAGCTCCCCCAAGGAGTGAGGATCAAGACTTAGAATGGTCTCTCAGCCCTGACCTTCGACCTCTAACATCCAGGTATGATTTCCCAAGCCTTCCCTAAGAACTCTCTCATAGACTGCTCCATCCTCTTCGTGTATCACAAAGAAAAGGTCTTTCTTCTCAGTTCTTAAATTCCTCAAGTTCTGTTCTCATCCCAGTTTCCCCTGGTCTTCCTCAGCTGCTCCAGGCTTCCCGAAGACTCCTAGATCTTGTTCAGTTGTGCTATTCTGATGGTTTAATCAGAAGACAGCAGGGTGTGTGGGCCTGTTCTTCCCTCAGCCTGGAATACCCTACCCTGTCTAGTACCTCATGCTGTCACAGAAGTCTTGGTCGCGTGGTGCAGCGCACTTCATCCCCTGACATCCCATTTACTACCTGACTGCAATGCATGTGGCCATTGTTCTTCCTCATTACAATTAAACTTCATGGGAAAATTACTTTTCATTTTCTCTTTCTGGACTCACCCCAGAAACCATAAGAGGCAGGGGCTCAATGAATACGTGTTGGATGAGAAGATAAATCGTGGTTCCCTTTTGTTACTTTTATCTTTCATTAAACAATAAATTTCAATGTTCTCGTGTTCGCAACACTATCACGGGATTGTCTTTTCCCCCCTTGCTGTGGCACAAATATGAGGACCCTCTACTGTATTTTATAAAAATGGACGGAGAGGGGTCTTTATCTTCATTTTCCGGTTTGAATTCTCTGGCAATTTCATGCATGTATACTGAATTTTGGTCATGTCATTCCTCATTATCCTCCGTCGTCACTCTCTCCTGAGGAAACTCTCTTCTTCCCAGCAAGTCCCTCTGACTTTGTTTCTCTTGTGTGTGTGACCTGCTGAGTTTACCTGCATGAGGACAGGCGTGGATGTGGTTCTTTGCTGGAACATGGGCAACTTGCCAACGGCTGTACCTGACCTTCTCTTGTGTTCTGTTGCCCTCACAGTCCAAGTTGCTGCTGGAGGCTTATTTTCAATAGCTCCTCACTGCCCCATAAGCCGCTATTCCTACTCCCCTCTCTCAGCTCTCCCTTGCCAAACGTAGATCTCTGTCGTAATTTTCTTTTATACCAACAATGGAAAATTTAGCAAACTCACCAAGTATGCAAATAAATATATCCTGCTGTCTTCGCTCTGTATTATCAATGTCTCATAATTTTCCTTCCTACTATATATGGCAGATATTACATACTAGAAAAGTATAATAGTGGCAAATGTGAATTACTTGCTAACTTCCTGACATATACTCAGCTCTCACAAATCAACGAGGTTAAACACTGTTATTAAAACCCTGTTAGCGTGTGAGATAAATTAGGCTTAGAAATTTAACTATCTAGCTTAGTCTCTTGAAAGAAGTTTATGAAAACAAACTATCTTATACCACTTCTACCATAAAATATATTACCTTTAAGGAAAAAGTTACTCCCATAAGAAAGCATTAAAAGCTTTTGGAACCAGATACACAAATGAATGGATGCATAAATGAATGATTAATTGCAACCACTATCCGTTTTATTAATGGTGTTTAATAAGCTGGTTTCAGACTAACCCAAGTAAAAGCTGCTTCCCATCCAGGCAGTTTATCCTGTGATTAGTGGCCATTAGACAGGCAGAGTCTAAGTGACCATATGCCAAAGATTCAACAGAGATACTTCTGAACTGCCTGGGAGGCACAGTTCCGTAATCTCTAAAGTCCTATGAAGATCACGTGATGCAGTCTAAGAGGTTCTTAAAAAGGGAAAATTCAGAATAGCTCAATACTATGGTCTAAATAAAAAGAAAGAAACTAATCTAACACAGTCTTTTCCTTATGCTTTCCTGAAAAAGATAGCACCACTTTGGTGTGAATCCAAGACATCATGAGAAGGTCAGGATTGTGACCTCTACTGTCTTTACTTCGGACTTTGCCTTTAAGTTTGCGCTTTGTACAGCGCTCACTTTTCCCTGGAGTCAGAGAAAATAGTGGTGGTAAATAATGAGCGTTCCATGTTCCTGGAACAAACTTCATGATGCTAGATAGAAATGCCTGATCCAGCATCCAGATGTGAGTCAGCTGAGGCTGTGCATCCTGGCGTATTTAAACACAAAACTCGTCTTCAGTTAAAACTTGGAAGTCAAAAAAAGACTTCATGATTCCCAATAAAAGTCCAAAAACTACGAGTAGTCTGGATCTCTGCCCATGCCGTTGCTAGAGGGCACCCTTTTATTAGTCTAAAACACAGGGAGTGAAAAATGAAGGGCTTGGGATTTGTCTCAGTGGAAGAGCACTTACCTACCAAGCACAAGGCTCTGGATTTGGTCCCTCGAACGAAATTTACAAAGTAATAACAACAAAGATAAATACAGTTCTAGGTACAATAGCTTACCCTTCTGGTTCCTACTTTGACCTAGTTCTGGTAAAGACACCTTGAGTTTCTTCGATGATTTTTGTGGTGTTCACATGCCAAATTCTGATCATGGGTTATGTGGACAAATGAGATCCTATTTCTCCACGTTGGGGTGTGCGAAAAGAGAAGAGGACATGCCAAAGGCACAGGGTACAGATCACTGGGAGACCTGGGGAGAGGGAGAAGTCCCTTCATCCACTCCTTGCAAAGCCCCTGAACAGGGAGATAGAATAAATTGTCAGAGAAACAGAGTGAAGCGCTAAGGAGCCTTGAGAACTTTAGAAAAAGCAGTGGTTCTCAGAGTCACAGGAAAAGAAATCAGGTTTATTCCCTTAGAAATTAAACTGGGGAACCACAGAATTACAAACTGAGACAGAAAGCATGCACATTTGGATTTCCTGCGAGGGCTTGCTGCCATCAAACGAGCTAGGATGGACCGGATGAGTCTCCAAGTGTGGCTATAGATCTCCAGCATCAAAACAACTGGGTGGCTTTTTGTTTTGTGAAAAACACAAATATACATGCCAATTTCTAAACCTCACATCAGATTCAATGATCAGATATTCCTGGATGCTCAACCAATCCAGACTTCATCATAATAGCTGAGTGTTCTTTATTTACACCAGACCTTGAAGTCCTTGGGGATTGAATATCATTTGTAGGTACTGATATTTTTAGTGACATGAGGTCTCAAGAGGTCATGATTAGTTTTGATCCTAATTTTAAAAACAGATGAATGAGCTTCAGTTTTAGGAAAAAGAAAGCAAATTTAGACAACAGAATCACTTTGTTGTAAATAAACAATGGTCTCAAGCTTAGCTTCCCTTATTTACTTTCCCCATTTCAGAATAAAAACTAGAAGCTGTGAGTAAAAGCAGTCAACTTGCTTGTTTCCAAAACATTCTTATTCTTGTGTCTTTAAAGATCTTTATTTTTTTTTTCTTCTCGGTTTATCATGCTGTTTTTACACCCAAGGCCATATTGTTGTGTACTTTTTTGTTAGGATATCACTAAAACTGACAATATATCCCAGAGCTAATCTTAGGCAAATGTATGAAATAGCAGAAATTTTCCTAAATAGGTAATTGAGTGATTACATTAGTTCCCTGTAGCTGCCACAACAAATTACCACAAACTGAGTGGTTTAAGACAGCAGAAATGTATCCTCAGTTCTCAAGGCCAGGAGTCCAAAATCAAGATGCTAACAGGGCGGTGGCCCCTCCAGAGGCTCATAGAAGAAAGTGTTCCTTTGCTCTCCCTTGGCTTCGGGCAGTTGCTGGCAATCCTTGGTGTTCTCTGGTTTGCAGATAAATCTGCAATCTATGGCTCCCTCTCCACATGCCATTTTCCTCTCCAAGTCCATCTAAGTTTCTCTTTCCTTGTTGGGAGGCATTCATTGAAGTCAGGCTCACCTCAAACTAGAATGATCATGCTAACTTGATGGCATCTATAAAGAAAAGAAAAATGCTATTTTCAAAGATTTTATATTTTGGGTCTGGGGGTTAGGATGTGAAAAACTTTTTGTTGGAGGTGGGATGATAAATTCTTACCTGCTACACTGACTACAAGTCAAAGAGCCCAGGGTGGGGTGAGGTGGGATGTGAAGTGGCGTTGTTTGTACTTCATCCCACCTTCTCTGGTGTGTGTCTGTGTTCCTCCTCCTAACAAGGACATTTGTCACTGCAGTCAAGTCCCCTGTGTACTCCCAGATAATCCTCCCCGCCCCC
>CABHPR010134280.1:13009-39610 GCA_902168415.1 Peromyscus melanophrys | reverse complement strand
TTTTTCTATTTCCTTCGGTTTAATGGATATTAAAGTCATCATCAAAAACAAATATAAAAAGAATATTAAACAGGAATATAATCAACTCAAACAGCCTTTATTCTGTTTGAAATTGTTCATAGTAAGTGGGTTAAAGATGTATAAACATTGAAAATACTGTTCTTGAGTTTTACAAACAAACAAAACCAAACTCCCATAAGCAAACTAAAAGGGGCACACTGGGTTTTTATTATTCATAGAGGTCTTCTTTGGTTGACCATTATCTTCTCTCCTTTTGTTTAATTTATTCAGGTTCTATAGCCTTAGGTTAGTTCAGTTTAGCCAACATCTAATGCTTAATGGCTTTTGTCATAGTTTCCTTTCTCATTAAAAGAGTTAGTTACTAACTCATTTTCTAAGTCAAACTTATAGTTTGAGGCAAAACCTTTTTTAAAATTTTTATTTATTTTATATCCATTCATTTTGTATGCATGTACTTACGTGCATTAAATGAGTTCCTGTTGCCTCAGGAGAGCAAAAGAGGAAAACAGAATCCCTGAATCTAGATTTATAAAAATTGTGGACATTCATGTGTGTGTATTTGGAAAGTAAATGTTTTAAATATCTTAAAATTTTTAAATACTTTTCTTCATATAATATATTCTGATCATGATTGACTCTCATCGACTCAGAGATTTGTCCTGTCCCCCTACCCATCCAACTTCATTCCTAACTTTTCTTTCTTTTAAAAAGAAGCAGACAAAATAGTAAATAAATTAATCTTAAAAACAGATTTCTAAAGAAAAGGAACTCACATTCTCTCTCTCTCTCTCTCTCTCTCTCTCTCTCTCTCTCTCTCTCTCTCTCTCTCTGTCTCATTCACACACATATACACACACATATACACACACAAAAAAAAGTAAAAACACAAAATCAAATAACATGATATACAAGCAAAAGACCAGTCAGATGAAAAAGAGCCAAACAAAGCAATATGAGACAAAATATGCCATCAAGTTTGTTTTGTTTTGGACATCTATTGCTGGATATGGGACTTAAAAGTGTGGTTTCATATCAGTGAGACTCCAATGAAGACATTTTTTCCATTTCAAGTGGTTGTCAGTTGGAGATAGATAGTTCTTGTCCATTTCCCCTTCTTACAGCTGGAAGTACATCTGACTGGAGCCTGTGAAAGACCTGTGCATGTCCCATTTCTGTCTCATTTCTAATTATGTGATAAAAGTTGATGATTATAAGCCACAGAAAGTACATTGGAGGTGCTTAATTATTTTTTTTTAAATTAGAAAAAAAAATGTTAGTGGGTGGGGTTACACCTGAGTGGGTACAAGTACACACTTGCTGGTCAAGCATGAGAACCTGACTGTGGAATCTCAGAACCTATATAAAAAGGCCCAAAATGGGTATGCTCACCTGTAATCTCAGCACTAAGAAACTGGCCAAAAACAAAATGGGATTTCTGGAAGGGAAGGTGTATGTGTGTGTTTGTGTCTACACCTGTTGCTTATGCTCTTTCTTCGCCAATTTCTTTTTCCTGTTTGTTCGTTTTATCCTTTTTGGGTTTGTTTTATCTTATTTTATCATTATTATTTTTGTAGACATCTATTTTCTAATGAGAGAAAAAGAAATGGAGTGGATTTTGGTGGATTGGGAGGTGGGGAGGATCTGGGGAAACTTGTGAGAAGGGAAAGTATAATCAGAATACATTGTATAAAATTGTTTTCTATTAAAAATAAAATAATTATGGTAAAACATAATGTCATTCTGTTAAAAAAATTCATCAATGAAACATGTACTTCCATTTCCCTATAGGAGCCTGCTCTGATGGTTTTCCTATTCCTTTCTGATTGGACTCCTGTCCCTAAAATGTTCTTTATTGGCTAGTCTGTATTTCCCAGTAGAGTAAAAATGCCCCCTTTCATTTTCAACTATCTCTTTGAGATTGACAGATTCTAGAGTGTAAAGACTTTAAACCTCTTCCAGTGTTCTTTCTTACTCTTCTGGAGACCTGGTGCTGATGTGCTTTTGGAGCACTTGGTATTAAAGAATTCCATAATCCCCTACTTAGATGGGCAAGTACTCTATATAATCACTTAAACAATTGAGAATGATTTTTTTTCCTTTCAGTGAATCATAGGAGAAATAACACTGGTAATTTTCAGATGCTTTGAAGAAAAACTACCATGAAACATATATGCACATATAGATATAATACCTATATCCATTTATACATTTGTTTCTACAAGTATAAGCAAATAGACTCCATCTTCAAAATATTTGTATTTAATATGTAGACATGAATGTAAACATATAGACAATTTTTTATTTATCTATATCTGTCTGTTGGATATAGAAAATTTTAAATGGAGTCTATACTTTTGCCTTCTGATTAGCTTATTTTTAACCAAGATTTTAGATAACATAACTGTATTTTCAATTTTTTAAAATCAACAGGACACTTTCATGCTTCCTCACATTAATGAATCATATTGTAGGCTTTAAAAGCACAAGTAAAAACGTACTTTATCAAATCTGATTCTATTAGTGTTGGGGAACGTGTAATTTATCTTTCCCCTGGCAGCCCATACCTGATATAACAGTGTATAAGTAGGAAAAGCTATGCCTTGGCTCATTGTTTCTCAGATGTGAAAGCATGGTGACTTTCCCTTGTGCCTTGTGGCACTCAATGATAACTTCTAGAGTATCTAGAACATTACCCAAAGCAACTTGGCTATTTGATGGTATGCTGAAGTAAGATGAAAGGAGCATGGAGGAGTCCCACAAGCCTTTCATAGTACACACTGCTGATGACACAGCATCATGAATTTCTTGTCTTATCATTTTTATCTTCTGCTTTTCATGTTTGAAACAAGGTCTTCATGTATTTTCAGGCTTGTGTCAAATGTGTCTTGTAGCTGAGGCTAGCCTGGGACTCACAATCCCCTGCCTCAGCTCTGCTATGGTCAGGAGGACAGTCCAGCCCTGTCATACCTCACTAAAGCCCCAACTCTTTAAGATTAGCCAACTTCTGCATAGTGTTGCCTGCTGTTTGCCAAACATTTGGTCCTTTGAATATCCAAACATAACAATACACTGGCAGGTAGTTATTGAATATGAAAGGTAGGAAACATAACATACACATATATCTGTATGTGTGTATATGATATGACTTGAAAGACATAGTGCCAAAATAAAAGCAGTATTCTCTCACTTACTTTTCCTCTCCATATTTTACCTTGTAAAACTATACTAATTTAAGCCTATTAACATAGTTAATCTAGTTTCCTATTCTAATCATTTTGACATTTATATTATGTCAAATACATCTATGTTCTTATTTATTTTATTCTTTGCTTTCTTTTTATTTAAACACTCATTTTTTTTTTAACTTGAGAATTTTTTTTAGCCATTTTACATGCTAACCACAGATCCCCCTCTCATCCCTTCCCCTGATCTCCCTCAGGCTCCCCACCCCCACAACCCACCTCCTCTGAAAGGGTAAGGCCTCCCATAAGAAGTCCACAAATCTTGGTACATAGAGTTGAAGTTGAAGACCAAGCCCTCCCCCTCAAGCATCAAGCCTGAGCAAGGCATCTCACCATAGGGAATGGGCTAAAAATGCCAGCCCATAAGCACTCAACTCTTGAAAACAAAATTAATCCTTATGCTTCTTATTATATAAAAATTTAATCATTACAGAAAATAAACATTGCCATAATTTGCTGCATGAAATATAGCTGAAATTTTGATGCACACAATTCTAAGCCTAGAGGAAAAGTTTTAATATCAACAGCTGTAGACCTTGATCCATCGAGTTCATAACCTGTCCCTGACACTTTTAAATATGCTTTCAGTAACACTGTAATGCTTCTGTGAATCAGGTTACAGGCAATTCAAGTAATCCTGACCTCATAGGATTGGAATGCAACCTAAAATTATTAATTCTTTATTCATAACAATAATTTCATAAGCCTGAAGATAAATATAATGTTTAAATGAGTTAAAAGGTCATGAGGATTAAATTAACCTCAGACTATTATTTAACCCCTAACTCCTTAGCTATACAAAATAACAATATTTTAATGCTTTAATCCTATATTATGTGTAATAGTTGACAACTGCTTTTTAATTAGAGCAGTACCACTTTTCAAGTACCACTATTTATAATAAGCCACTAGTAATAAAATATATGAATCATTTAATATAAAAAGCTATAACCAAGGATATACATATGATATATATCATGATATATAGCATATGTGATATTCATATAATATTTATATAATTATTTTATTTGCTGTTAAATAGAAAGATCATTTCAACATGCAATGTACCTGCATATTTTTACGTGTGTGGCCTTTGAAGATATCTAGATAGGTTTTTTTCACTGTATTGAGAGAGGACCTCATGTAACCGAGCTGGTCTCAAACTCCATAATAAAGATTTTCCTTAAACTCTGGATCCTCCTCCTTTCACTTCTTAGTATGAGGACTACAATAGGCTCCACCCCTGTAATCAGATATATGTTGTGCTTGGTGAGTGGCAGACTAAAAGTCTACTAATTATGTACATTCCCAGCCCCAGCAGAATTTTCTAAAATTGGAATTACTAGAAATAAGATGTTTCTCATTCATTTCAAAATGTTTACTCTTATGTGTGTTTTTAGTTTTGTAATAATCTCAGCTCACTGACTAAAAAGGACACAAGTAGAACATGAGGATGTTTGATCTTTGGAAGTTATACACCATGAAGAAAACTGATGTTTTATACATAAAGTTCACCTTCGTGAACAATCTCTCTATTATGAACAATCTTCTGACTGATAGTATATGAAATACCAGATGAACATTTAAGATAAATAAACAATGTGTATGTGTGTGTGTGTGTGTGTGTGTGTGTGTGTGTGTGTGTTTATGTGTGTGTGTGTGAACGAGACTACATAATAGCAACTATAAAAATAAACTCCAAATATGTTGAGGAACAATGGCATGGCAGAGGACAACATATCAAAGTATAATATTTTTGCTTTGTTTTTATTTTCATTTACATTTAAATATATTTTTTAACTAAATATTCATAATTCACAAATAGTTACTTATAACCCCTGCCAACTCAGTTTGAGGTATTTAATAAATTATTTTATTAAATGTGCATATATAGAGTAAAATTTATATTTCTAATTTTTCTTTGATGATATAAGTAGATATTTGATTCAATTCTTTTTGTTTGTTTGTTTGTTTGTTTGTTTGAGACAGGGTTTCTCTGTGTAGCTTTACGCCTTTCCTGGAACTTACTCTGTAACCCAGGCTGGCCTCGAATTCACAGAGATCCGCCTGGCTCTGCCTCCCGAGTGCTGGGATTAAAGGCATGCACCACCACTTTCCAGCCACAAAAGTCTTCTTTCTATATTCACATTCCCACTGTAGCATGTAGGGGTATTCATAAAGGATTATATTATAAAGTAGAGTTTTAAATATTGTGTAAAATGTATCTTTCTCCATTAAACATTTGCTTTTATTGTCATGTGTGACATATTCCCAAAGAAATACTTTAATAATCACATCATAGAAGCTGCACAGGATTCTTTATAAAGCTATCATAGAAGTTTTAAAGCTGTTTATAGGACAAGAAGAACACAATACAAAATTAAGCACGATGAACATTTGTACTTTCAGCTCACCTGAAAACTCATTTTATAAGTATTTAAATTAGATTTGATATCATATTAATGATCATTGGAAGAATCGTTATCTTGTCATGACAAAGACAATTATTTACAATTTAGTGTAATAGAAATATTGATGTTAAAATGCAACTTATTTCCTTTCATTAGTTTAATATGAATTCAAAGCATGATCTACCACATGGTGGTATAAAAATGTGATTGGCATGTCTTCAAAAATGATGCATGAAACAGAGTTTCAAACAGTTATTTCTTTGGAATTCAGTAATCTCTGACCTTACTGTGCAAATATACTTAATCATTTAGGCACAATTTTATTGACAAGTCATTAATAAATACATCCTGAGGACACTGCTGTGAAAATTTAATAAGATAAATTGTCACGTGAGATTCTTTTCAAAGACTTATAGTGTAGTATTAAAAGTTCATAGGAGTTTCCCTTGGCCATCTTCTTACATCACATTTACAGTTCCCTTGTACTCCCACAAATATAGAACTAATTTTCCAAAGTATTACATTAACACATTATTTTTTGGAATGTTCTCTTTACTAATAACATTTTAAAACTTTGTTTTATGTATATATTAATTATATTAGTATATACTCATTTTACACAGCACTAATTTCATAAAGAAAATTTCAACCATTTATAATTAAAAGTTCTTTCTTTGTATTCTACATTTCCCCTTATCCTCTCTGTTCTGTTCTCCTCAAACATCCCGTTGACCCTGTTTGTTCCCCCAAGTAGTTTCTTCACTATTTTCCCAAGAGTCAACTGGAATGGAAGAGAGCATGAGAATGTTAAAAGAGTTCGAGCCCCACCCCCATTAATTCACACCTTTCAGCAAGCCTCCACAACATGAAGGTTCCACAGGATCCCCTACAAGCATAGCTCTCTGTGGGCCAAGTGTTCCCAAATGTGAGCCTTTAACAAACATTTCACATTCAAACTGTGACAGCTACTGAGATGCATTCTCATTCATTGCTCAGCTGTATTTCATGCTGTTTTGTAAATTGTATGTCAGCATCATTAGGTCATTTATTCACTGGGATGTCTGATTTTTTTGTCCCTTATTCTCTACAATTTACTTATCTGTCCAAATGCTAATCCTCCAATTCTGTATTTTGTCTCTTCCTTACATGAATTGTTTACTTTGCTGCACTGATACTTTTTATTCTCATGAAATCCCATTTGTAAATTGTGGGCATTATTTCCTCAGGGATAGAAATAATATCCAGCTATTGCCTATGTCTGGGTGTCAAAATTTCTCCCTACTTTTCCTCCTGATAATTTATAATTTGAGATCCTACATTTGCATCTTTAGTTCACTAGTAGTTACTTCCTTGATTTTTTTCAAACAAAGCTATTATTATATTTGCTATTATTCATATTTGCTTTTTTTGTTTTTTTCAAAAGACAATGTTTATATTGCAGTGAAATATAAATCATGCTTACAACAAAGTGGAATGTTTTACTGGACAACTCTGAAGTTGCCTGCATCACAAAAGTAGTACTTATATTCCAGTAAAGCATGTTTGTAAGGAACATAGTGAAAATTGCAGTACTTTTACAATAGCAAAAACTATGCTATACCAAGGCACCTCACATAGATTTACTGAAACTTAAGTTATGATTGATGCACATGGAAGCAGATCACATGAGCAAATTGTTGCAGGAGTGCACTAGGACACTGTTTAAACAAGAGTGAAGTAGGAGAGCTCAGCACAAGCATCTGTAACTGAAGAATTATAGTGACATTTGTATATGTGAATAAAAGACTCATAATGGCTGACATATTTGCAGACAACCATGTACTACTACTGCACCAAATCCGAAATCCAGTTTACAATGAAACTGATAGGTTTCCTTGTATATCTCTGAAATTGCTTCCATCAAAATTAATTTCTATTTACAGAAAATAAAATGTTTTCTTTCTTGTGACCTGATGGATACTGAAGAACAAAAATATCCAAAATGAATGTTCAAGAATCTTATCTCTTCAATCAGTGGTTAAATGAGACTGTATGAGGTTTTAAGATATTCTTCAGTCTTTAAAAAATGGCAATGACACTTTCATAGCTGGAGATAGAAGAGTCGAGTGAATGAGTCAGGAGTGATCAGTTCATGGTGGTTTGAGCTTCATAGTAATTGCAACTCCATGTTGCTTCTATTTCATATCTAAGCCTCATCAAATGTGTTTAAAGCCTATTATCATTAGTTAAAATATATATCTTAAGTATGTGTTGATTAATTTAATTTTGTTTAAGCACTCAATCTCTGAAAGCAAGAGGAATCTTTGTTGTTGTTGTTTTATTTTTTTTCTGAATAAAAGGAGAAGAGTTGCCATTAGCATTACATAGAAAGCAGGCAGGTTCATGGGCTCAAGCAGTGCGAAGGCCAAGGTCTCAATTACGTTTTTTTCTGTAAGTGGTCCTTTCTGTGTCTAGATTGAAGTGTCTTGGCAGAATAACATGGTAGAAGATTGTGCACTTAGTGTCCAGGAACTATTTTCTCTGGATAAACAGAGTGCTCCACTCTCTTTCCTTCCTGCCAATCTTCCTTTCACAGGAACTAAATTACCTAAATGGAGAGTAGGCTGTTAAATGTCTGAACTTCAAGATCTTAAAAGAACTGGAGTTAGTTCTATTGAGGATGTGACAACAATGGTCCTGTTCCTACTTAAACACGGCTCTCCGCTTATATATTGACAGTGTAGAGAAAGGTATTGTCCTGTTATTTACTACCAACTTTCATGTTCAGTGACTAAAATCAATATCTCTAGAGAACTGTTTTTCATTCCTTTTCATCCTAACTTTGACTGGAGGATTCATTAGAGGGGAGGGGTGGGGATGAACTATTGTAATACTGTTAAGGAAAACACAACCCCCTGAATATGTTCTTCCTGTGATTATGTGGTTGCTCACCCTACACTGAATTACAATGGCAGAGCAAGAAATAGGTAGGAAAAGTTAAAATAATAAAAATCAGGAAACAGGCAATTAGAAAGGGTGACAGAGAGAAGACAAAGCTGTAGTAAAGTTGCAACATCGTATTCAGCCTGCAGCACTGAATGCACAAAAAGGTAGCAGCTGCAGAGTAGGTACATTGGCAGGGAATTTTGCATGTAGTTTCCACATATATCAGTTTTGTGCTCTCAGTTTGATACTTTTTCAAATTTGCATCTCCTGTGTTTCTAAAAAAAGGTAAATTTAGTAATATGTACAGAGAGTGAAGGTAGGAAGCAAAGCCACAGAGGACACTCAATGGAATTTCTAATATTATGATAGCCAAGCTTCTTTCATAGGCTGCTAGTAACACAGGTATTCATGATTAGGCCAATTTATTTTTCAACTTTCCTAAGAAGTAGTTCTAGAGTGCTAAAATATCATTTTCAAATCTGACTATAGCTAATTATATCAAAGGAGAGTCCTGTTTTACTCTTTGTAACCTTTTAGTAAGATTCAGAAATGTATATTCAGAGCAATTTGGCTATTATGGATAAAATATTTATAAACAATTTGTCATCTTCCAAATGCTATCACTGATAGTAAAGTACAATTTAAATTATGTGAGCAGAAAATGTCAATCGAAACACAGAAGCCACTTCTGTGTGAAGCATGATGAACAGGCACACACACACACACACACACACACACACACACACACAGTGAGAGAGAGAGAGAGAGAGAGAGAGAGAGAGAGAGAGAGAGAGAGAGAGTTTAAATTAATCCAGACAATGTATTTCATTACATAAGAAGCTATATTAATTCTGTTACAAAACAAAGTAGCAACAAAAAAGACACTAAGTGTGGTAAACTACTGCAATGATTTCAGCTGGTACTGGTCAAATACATTAGAAGAGTGAATTAATTCTGAAAGCTTACTTAGTTATTTCTATAGTCAGTGCATCATTTGTTTGAAATGGGCACACAGTCATTTGATATTCTTAATAGTTTTGGTTTTGTTAACATTTATGTACTGCGGAGTATAAAGAGACCTTTTGTTCTTCAGTATGGATTTTGATTCTGCTTTCAAAATTTAAGGCTCTGATCTCCATGAGTAAACTGGGGGTGGGGGTGAGACAATAGAGGGTAGAGGATGGGGGGTGAGAACATAAAGGAACAGGATCATTGAGCTGGAACAGGGACAGAGTGAAAGAGCAATCTTGATAGAGGGAGACATCATGGGGATAGGAAGAAACCTGGTGCTAGGGAAGTTGCCAGGAATCCACAAGTATGACCCCAGCTTAGACTACTAGCAATTGTGGAGAGGATGCCTGAGCTACCTACCCCAATAATCAGATTGGTGGATACCCTAACTGTCAACATAGAGACTTCATCAAGTAACTGATGGAAGCAGATGCAGAGGTCCACAGCCAAGCACCAGGCTGCCCAGTCAAAGAGAGGGAAGAGGGATTCTATGAGCAAGGGGCATCATGATCATGATGGGGAAACATACAGAGACAATCAAACCAAGCTAGCAGGAACTCATGAACTTTAGACCAACAGCTTTGGAGCCTCCATGGAACTGCACTAGGCCCTCTGCACAAGTGAGATCATTGTGTAGCTTGATCTTCTTAAGGGGCCCCTGGCAGTGGGATCAGGGTCCATCCTTGGTGCATGAGCTAGAACTTTGGAGCCCATTTGAATAGAGATGCTTGATTCATTATGTTTTGTTATTGTCATTTGTGTGAACAAAAGTTACCTCTGGGTAAAAACTTCATCTGATACTATACCTTCTGAAATGCTGATTAACTGTTCAGAACTTCAGTGATGAGGAAAGATTGAAATGTTGCAAGTCTAGAGCTAAATTATCATGGATATGTGGTGATATATTGTATGCCCTAATAAAATTTACCAGATCAGAGGACAGAACAAGCCACTAGATTAAACATAGAGACCAGGCCGTGGTGGAACACACCTTTAATCCTAGCACTTGGGAGGCAGATATCCATCTGGATCTCTGTGAATTTAAAATCACCCTGGACTACATGAGATTGACTCAGCCTAGGAGAGAAAACAGAGCCAGACAGTGGTGGCACACATCTTTAATCCCAGCACTTGAGATCTCATGCCTTTGCTTAGGAAGTCACATGCCTTTAATCCTAGCACTAAGAAAGAAGTGATATGGTGGGTGGAGAACAATATATAAGGAGTGAGAAGACAGGAACCAAACCGTTTTAGGCTGAGGAAGTTCTTTCTGCTGGTGTTCTTTTAGGCTGAAGAGTTGGTGAGGTAAGAGGTGGTGGCTATGGCTTGTTCCTTGGTCTCTCTGATCTATAGGCAAGTTTTATTAGGGTACACAATATGTCACCACATGGGTACTTTCTTAATAGACATTTATTAGCCACCTCTGTATTGTTCTTTCATCTTTGTGAGGATTATATAAATCCTTTTAATTATTTAATAAAAAATTAGCTTCTACCAAGCAAGTGCTTGATTGAAGGAATGTGGAATCAGGCCAGCACTTCAGGTGATGTTGTTAGGTAGTTGATCAAATATAAAGGAGGCCAAGAGATAACTGAGATTGGATTTCCTTTCTTCCTAATAAGCTTTGGATCCCATGTCCTGCATCCACAAAATACCAATTTTAAGAATTGGAAGATGTCACTCTTGTCACTTCTTAAGATCTGAAGTACCATATGAAAAGGTGAGCCTATTAAGACTTCATTGCATCTCATTAAGCAACTGTTAGTTTTTCCTAGTCAAGTATGACTACTTTAGAAATTTAAGAATAAAACATTTATCACTTTAATTTTTCTAACCTTTTATGTGTGAAGGTGTTTTGTTGTTGTTTGAAAGAGTGTGATACAACCAGGTGTGGTTGCACATAGTTATCATCCTAGAACTCCCAAGAAAGACGCAAGTGGATCTCTGTGATTTCAAGAGACAAGCCAGCCTTGTCTACATAGTGAGTTCTAGACAAAGCAAGGATACAAAGTAAATTGAATCTCAAAAATAAACAAACAAGAAACAACAACAATAAAAACATTTACAAACTATCAAATAAATAAAATTTAAAAGAAGGTTATGCAAGGGCTAAAGTCAAGTCTCAATGTTTAAAAGTACAGACTGCTTTTAAAAGGAATCCGAGTTGTCTCCATAACTAAAACAACAGCTCAAAACTACCTGTAACTCCAGGTCTAGAGGCTCCAATGTCGTCAGTGTCCTCTACAGGTCACTAAACATAGGCACACAGACATGTATATAAAGCAAACAAACAAACCAACAAACAAACAAAGAGACATGGCATTATAAACTGCTCAAAATAATTTAAGATTACAAAGACATAATACTGACTCATCTCTTAAGAGTTAATCCAAATGAGCCTGTCTATAACCTGGACAGAAAGTGATGCTTTATTAAATTGTGTTCCAGTTGAGTTATAACTGAGAGTTTTCCTTTTACTGCTTTCTGTTCTTTTATTTTTAGAAATGTTCAATGCTACTTAGTTTCAATTGATTTGATACAAAATTGACTCTCCTGGAAAGAAGGAACCTCCTTTGCCATATTGCCTACATCAGATTGGCCTGTGGGTATGTGGGCTGGGAAAAGGGGCACTATCTGAAGAACTGATATAGAAGAGTCCGGCACACTGTGAGTGATGCCACCTCTAGGCTGGTGATCCTGGCTTATATAAGAAAGTTCTACCATGTTCACTGCTATAGTCCACACCTTAGCTTCCTTGATTTTGGGCTATAGCCTGTAGCAAAGAAGCATATTCCTCCCTCCAACTGGTTTTGGTTAGTGTTTTGTCCCAGCACCAAAAAGAAAATTGGAACACTTGAGAAAATACACCGTGCTTTCCTTGCAAGCACTCTGAGTATTATCACAAACTCACAGCTGCTTGAAAAATTTCACTGTTGAGCTTTCTTGACTCTAAGTCAAGGCCTCTCTTTCTGTCTTCCTCTTAGCTGTCCTCTGTCTCTGTCCTCTGCCTAGGTCTTCAGCTTCCCTTGCCAAAATGTTTGATATTCATTCTCGCTTTTTCTCAGATTGTATGTCATTTCCCTTGTTTCCTTCTGAGTTCATATATTCTTCTTACTCTTCTTATTAATTTCACTATGATACTAAGAAGGAGAGAGAAAGACAGAGACAGAGACACAGAGACAGTGAGCGATTATCATATCATCACCCACAAATTGGTGAGTGGTTGTGGTAGAACTTGCAAAGCTTTAATTTTCTTCTGATTCCTTCTTTAGTTTCTCAGACTCCTTGATCCTGTGAATATGTTCATCAGTGTGGGCAGAAGCTTAACTTCCCCTGGTTCTTTGCTCCAAGGTCAAAGGTAATTGGAACTGACAAAAGTTTCAGTGATCTTTATGAGGATGTTGGTGCTGTGTGAGGGTTCAAGATAGCCCTCATGTGTTCTTCACATTTGGTCAAACTTCTCTATTGTATTTATTAATAACTGGGATTATTGGGAAGGATGATATGAGCAATGGAGTTATAAACAGGACAGATAAATCAGTACTTTTCTTTATTTAACATGTGACAGACACTCTACTGTGTTACTGTTTGCTTACCACATTGAACAGCATTGCTTTTCTTTATTTCCATAATTATATGCCAGAGACTCAATTTTTTTCTTTTTTATTAAGAAAATTTTTATTCATTTTTCATACCAACCACAGCTCTTCCTTTCTTTCCTCCTTCCACACCCCTCCAGGCTTCTCCCCCAACCCATCCTCCATTCCCTCCTCCAAATAGGTAAAGCCTTCCTTGGGGAGGTCTCAGAGCCATCAAGGCTGTGCGAGGTGTCCCATCATAGGTAATTAGAAGTCATTCTCTTCATTTTCTCATTCAAATGTTTACTCTATTTTTTTTCATCTAGATCAGTGTATCTCATTCTTTGGTGGTAATTTAAGGTTCATCAAATAACTTACTTCTTCTATGTGGACACTACTATTCTGTATGAGGAGATTCACAGAATTTTAGAAACCAACTTAATGAAAATCATTCCCATCCTTGCTTGACTCGACCGCTATGCCTTGCAATTAACACCGTGAAACTATTGTTGCTCATGAAGCTTTATACTTTTGTATTTATTTTTTTAGCCTTGTGCCTCTTTGATGTTATTAATCATCATTGATGTTTTTTCTCTACTTGTGTTTTAAATCACAATCTCTGTTTCTTTCTGTTGTTAAAATCTTGGATGGTCTTTTAATAAAAAACCCAGAGCCAGATATCAGGTTGAAGCTGAAAGATCAGAGAAGTAGAACAACCAGCCACTAGTTCTTACCTCTATGAAATCCTCAATCTAAAGAAAATGAGTTCCTGTTTCCTCAAGCCTTATATACCTCTCTCTGCCCAGACATCACTTCCTGGGATTAAAGGTGTGTATGCTTCCTAGTACTGGGATTAAAGGTGTGTGTCACCACTGCCAGGCTCTGCTTCCAGTGTAGCCTTGAACTCACAGAGATCCAGAGAGATCTCTGCCCCCCCAAGTAATAGGATTAAGAATGTATGCCACCACTGCCTGACTACTATGTCTAATCTAGTGGCTGGTTCTAGCCTCTGATCCTCAGGCAAGTTTATTAGGGTACACAATATATCACCACATTCCTTCATATTTCCTGGAATATTATACGTATGTGTTCTGGAATTGTGTTCTGGAAATCTTACTCTGGATATTCATAGATATCTAAAAAATATCATAAGGCAATTGGACCCTGTCATCTCTATCAATAATAAGAGTTCTGCATACTGTTGTGGAATATTAGTTGAAGATGTGTTACATTCATTTATATTGTGGAATATTTGTTTAATAATGCAAAGATGTGTTGCATTATTTTATGTTGCATTTTGTTAACTCTGTAAAGCTGTGATACTGTGCCTGTCTAAAACACCTGATTGGTCTAACAAAGAGTTGAAACAGCCAAAAGCTAGGCAGGAGAGGGAAAGGTGGGGCTGCCTGGCAGAAGAATAAACAGGAGAAGAAATCAACCTTAAGAGAAGAAAGAAGGAGAAGTGAGAAAAGGAGGAGAGGAGGATGCCAAGGACCAGCCCCCCATCCACACAGCCAGTCACAGAGTAAGAAGGAAAGAAAAATACATAGAATAAAGAAAGGTGAAAACTCAGAGACAAAATGTAGCTAAAGAGAAATGGGACAATTTAAGTTAGAAAAGCTGGCTAGAAAAAAGCCAAGCTAAGACTTGGCAGTCATAAGTAGGAATAAGTCTCTGGGTATTTATTTGGAAGCTGGGTGGTAGACCCCCAAAAGAGTTAAAAAAAAAAACCCTACAGTAACATCTATTCTTTTCTTTCTTCTACCATCGCTTGCTAGAACCATAATTTTGTCTACAATATGTCTCAAAATTAATCTTTTTGTGATCATCAGCTGTGTCTAACAGTTCACTACCCCTTCCCCTGTACACTTTGCCACATGCCCTTTTCTTTGCTGTGATTAAAAACTTGCCCTGAAAAATTGTAGCTGTAATTGTAATACTCTTTTCCTAAAGCAATTTACATGATCAGTAACAGCAAACACATGCAAAATTCATGTCTCAGTTGTACATGAATTAACACAACATTATCTTAGTATGTAGTAACAGTACGTTATAGGTTTTGAATTTTACACCATAAAGATTGGCCCAAAACCTGTGTTTGTAATGTGCCATCTCCTTGTTCCTTCAACCATACTTCTAAAAAATATTCAGTTCTCCAAACTAATGGAATACACATCTGAAAAAGCCAAGTTAATGGATGAAATGTACATTTATTTGTACATTTATGCACCTTTTCCTCAATTAGTGGACACATCGGTTACATTGGTATGATTTTACAATCTACAGCAGGAATTATTTCAGTTATTTGTGTTTATAGAAGTTTTCCAGAAAAAAAGGCTTTTCCAGAGATGTAGTTCTTTGAAGGCAATAAAATATGTGATAATTAAACCCATTAATGAATGAAGAATAAATGACTTTAATAACAAATAGACTATTCTAACTGTAAAGCAAGTTTCTTCATTCCAAAATAATTCAAGAGAAATTAAAGTGTTTTGTGGAGTTGCATATGGAAGCTTTTTATATACTACTGAAGATTGAAGTGCCGAAGCTTCATCCCCATGCTTTCCCTTTGCTGTGCAATGAGTTGCAAACTTCTTAGAATAAAGAGAAAATAAAGATCTACCCAAAATGTCTCCTAAATTTAATGCGCGTGTATTCCCAAATAAAAAATGTATTAAACCAACTAGTGACACTCTCCTCAAATGCACCATTGTTTACACACCCATTCTAGGCTTTTAATACACTAAATAGAGAAACAGTGCTTGTATGATTCAGTGCTGGAACGAGCCTTTAGCTAAGCTTTTAATATGTTTGGGATGAAAAGTCGGATAGCAAGCCTCTGGAACATGAAAGAAGAAGAAAGCATTATCCCTTAAAATGATCTGGGGATTTTAGAAATGTGCTTTTGTTACATTCTTTCTGGGTTTTTCAGATAGGAGGGACAGAGAGTTTTAGAAAGAAGGCAACAGGACTTGGAAGACAAATTGAATTGCTTTCATGCTGTGACCTTGGCAAGAAAAAGACAAGCTCGGATGATGTAATGTTTAAGTTTCCTCCTAACTCTAATGTCCCATGAATTGAATAATAGCCAAGTGTTCCAGCTACAGAAAATCATTAGATGTCTTACATATTTGAGTGATTTGTGTGTCTGTGTATGGGTGCAGATAACAAGTGAATTGGAGTTTGCACTTATTTTTTCTTCATTCTGCAATTCACTGTTAAAACTGGTTATTAATCAATTCTATGGAATTCCAAGAATGTAACTGATTTCTTCCAAAATTTCAAATGCTCGGTGTAACTATTACACACTATTGACAATATTTTGTTTTCTTTAATGGTATGTTCATACATTGATAAATAAAATCCTTGCACATATCAAGTTACTTGCTATATCAAAATGACACATTAATCTATACACTCCTGGGATATTGTTACATGATATTAAAAATATTTGAATACTCTGTATTTTTCTTTGAGAACTGGAGATGAAAACTTAATAAAATAGAATAAATTTAAAATAACTTGAATATAGAGGTAGACTCTGACTTTATTTCACCAATATTGGTAAATCTGAAGCCATATTAAACAATAATAAATACACATCATTTGCTACTAATATTAGGACACTTCAGTGTTTCTTGTAGAAAATGTCAGGGAATAAATCAAGGTGTGTCTCTAAAATTGGGAGACACTTAGCAAAATGATATAAACACAGCAGTAGCTATCAAATGAGGATCAAATTGAGTTTTCAATCCAAGACCTGAATGGTCTCACATACAAAGTCTCCATTTCACAAATATTATTTAATTTTCAGGCATTGCACAATATACTTGTAGTGGTTTGTTGTCTGTAAACTTAACATTTTTTTTTGAAATCCTTCTCATTACAAAGTAGAAACTTTCTAAATATGGATGACAAAATGAAGTTTCGTAAAGGCCTAAAATGCATTTCCCACTAATGTGAAAGAACAAGCAACAGAGGGAAGCTTAGAGACTATTATTTATCATAATAGTTGTGAAATGTCAAACTAAGTGTGCTTCTGGGTTTATAAAAACTTCCATATCGTAGAATCATGAAGACTTCATAGAAACATGCTTTTCCTTAATGCTAATACAGACATCTTCACAAACTCATGCTCTCTCTCTCTCTCTCTCTCTCTCTCTCTCTCTCTGAGTATGTGTGTGTGTGTGTGTGTGTGTGTGTGTGTGTGTGTGTGTGTGTTGGAGGGAAGGAAGGGAAATTTTAGATGTATGTGTGGTCTTTGAATGCAGTATCAAAACATACTGCATTTCCTAAAATTTTATTTAGTGCTCAAACACTATTATGTATCCAATTCTGATTTCAGTAAATTAGAATTACTAGTGTTTGCATTTTGAAATATACTGTGCTTCATGAAAAAAACATTTTGTTCCTGAAAAGTAAGATTTCAATATCATAGTTGATCATATTGTCAAAATCTAGTTTGATCATTAAAGTTAAATAAATCATAGTAAGTCAGAAGTTTTGCTTTAGTTCAAACTCTATTCAACTTAACATATTGTTGAAAACATTATATCTATAAGTGGTTATTATGAGTAAATGTACAAGATTCACTACATTTTCTGTACATCCTTTAATATTGACTCAGAAGTAAGTGGGATCCAAATGCATGCCTACACTAGTTACATAACTTATTGCTCTGACCAAATACCTGACTAAACAACTTAAGGAAATACGACTATTTGTTTTGTTTGTTGTTGTTGTTGTTTTTCTCAGAGTTTGAGAGTACATCACTGCAGAGAAGTCATGGCAGCAGGTGCAATAGGCAACAGGTTACATTTACCCGTAGTCAGGTTTCAGAAAGAAATAAATTCTGGTGCTCTGAGTAATTCTTCCTTTTCTGAGCCCAGGTTGGTAAAGATATTCAAGATGGATCCTCCTTTCTCCATTGAACATTTGAGTAAACACCTGTATAGACACAAGCAAAAGTGTGTTCCATAGTTACTGAAAATTCAAATAATTTATAAGTAACTGTAAAATGACTATCTTGACAGAGTTTTGCCAATTATAAATACAATTAACACTTATATTGTTTACAAAGAATGAGAAAAATAAAAGACATGCATTTTATCCCTTTACAATCTATTGACCAATATGTAGGTAAAATTCATATTACTTGGAGTATATCTCAAAAAATCCTTTCATTATATTGAGTATATAATAAAAAAGTGTATTTTATCATGTTTCCTCAATTCTCAGATGAACTTAAGAAATTTTGTAGTCAGTAACAGCTCTAAGAAAGGGACTATGAAGATATATCAGTGTATAAAACATTAGTAATATAAGTACAAGGATATAATTTCCAATAATGAGAAGTCACCTTAATCTTGGGCATGACATTGTGGTTACCATCTGTAATCCCGTGGTTCTTCTGGGGGCTGAGTCAAGAGACAGGAATTTCCCCTTGCATCAACAACCAACAGGTTCAATGAGTTACCCTATATTAGGGGAATAAAGTAGAATGTGGTGATAGCCCAACTCTTGATGTCTCTCCAATCTTGGACAGACAGCTGCGTATACATACATGTACAAACAATATATATACCACATTCACATACACACACACACACACACACACACACACAGAAAAAGAGAGAGAGATTCGCACACACACGCACACACACACACACACACACACACACACACATTAACACACAGTTTTAAATTATGACTCTAACCAAGAAAGAATTATATCTTCTTACACATACACGCACACACACATATACACACACACAATCTACCGAATCTATTTTTGTGATGCCCATATGCATATTTGCATATGGCTGACTCATTTATAAACTCAGCTTTCTCTTAACTACTTGCTTAGGTTGCAATGCATTACGAATAAGCCTAAGTTTAGAGAAGATGTCAGGCTAGTAAATTCCTGTTTGTTTAACTCCTATCAAAATAAATTAAATCCAGACAATATTTTCATTAAAAAGAAAAAATTAATTCATTGGTTACAGAGTCTTTACCATCCAGCATCAAAGGACAATGCCATGTTCCTCTCAACTGCTTAGGTCTAGAGTCTGGGTATGGCCATCTCTAGTTTGAGTTTCAGGCAAGGCCTCAGCCCTATCTCTCATAGTGCTGTCATGTCTAGCCCACCGAATTGTTTCATCCTGAGTTCTTGTTATCTGGACCACTTAGTAGAGCCTTCCTACAGAATGTCTGTCAGGTCTCCTAATGGAGGACGAAGGAGGGAAATATGAAGATCTTTGTCTACTCTCCAACACATTCCCTTTAAATAAATACAGAATCCTTAGGAAGGGATGGAAGGGCCTCATCCTCTGAGCTTGTTCATTCCACCAAGGTCCAAGAATTCCTTGCCTGAAGAACAATTACATATGTAATTCAGAACTTTTTCCAGTTGAGATATACATTTACATCACCATATAGGCAACTAAACTCTTGGCCATTATTTTCAGAGTAAATTGCCATTTAAATTGATTGTTAATGACTCCTGTCTTTCTTCAAGGTCACATGAGACTATATGAATGATGACTATGGTTGTGTATATTAAGATTTTAGATGTTGTATTTTGATATTTTCTTTACTAAAATAGCAATCCCCAAATCTCAGTAGTAAAACAACAAAAATGCTATTACTTCTCATCCAAATAATTCACCTTATTTTTATGTGAGAAACTAAGAATGTTATATGTTCAATTAAATGTAAATTAATTGTTGTGGCTCAGAAATGGTACTCATCCTTTCTAGTCAAAATAATTAGTGTTTTAATCAGAGGCTCCAGTCAATTCTAAAGAGGCCCAAGAGTAAAATCACTTCATGTTTTTAGGATCTGGGAATTCATGATATTTGTCAGGCAATTCTTAATACTAACCATGTGAAAATGGCATTCTCATTAATACCCAATCCTCTCCCTACGATCCCCTCCATGGGCTTCTCACATTCCACTGCCATCTCCAAGTGAAGTTACAGTGGTTTCCACACATCTCACACATGTGGTTAAATGTGAAATGCAGTTCTCCACTGGCAAGCTTGAGCCCTCCTGGGACAGTGATTGCAATATTCTTTCCTTTTCCATTTCAGGATATATTTGTTTATGTTTTTCTTTCCAAGTCAGCTTAAACACTGGTAATTTTTTTAAAGGGATGTGGGTTTGCAATCAATTCCTCCTGTCTGGAAAAATGAAATTTCCTGCTTTCTAGATATTTTACAATTGCCAGTGGGGTGAAGAATGAATAGTAACATGTCCATTGCAATGCACACTTTTTAAAATCAGAAACAGATAAGTATACAATGCAGACATAGTTAAGTTATTAGAGTCCATGGAGGGGGAAATACTTGGCTTGTCATATACATGCTAACACAAGAAGGATCTGATCAGAAATGCACTTTTGAGGTGCCTAGTTTGCTCTGAATGTCTTGTTCTCAAATGCTTTCATTTCTTCTCCCCCTTATTATGGTGAAATTGTTTAGGTCTACACTTTATTTCACAATTGATCTACTTACATACATATCAAAAGGCATATTGTACATGGATAAATATGTATAATTTTACAATTAAGATCATCTGCTAGGTCATCTGATTGAAAGTACATTAATTTCTATCTTGAGAGTAAAGAAATGGTTGATCTTACAGCGGTAACATCTCAGGTCCCTTAGATTCCTATCTTGTGAGGACAGGGACACCACTTGCAGTTCTTTGAAGGTTATACAAATCAATAATCTGGAATTCTATGAAATAAGTACAATTAGAAGAAACGAGGATTGAAAAATAACAAATAACCACTCCAGCAGAGAAATACAATTTATTCAAAGCACACATTTACTGACAGTCACAACTTTGTCCCTAATTTGTTTACTGAAAATAGAGTCTAGGACAAACACATTTTGGATGACCTTCATTCTTCTTTTCCTTTTTCAAAGGTTATATGAATAAAGCAAATATTCCACAGGAAATTCTCCATACCCTTGAAGGCAGAGACTGTCATGCTCAGTTTGGTATGTCCCCTGTGAATGCCTCACAGACTAAATTCCTGAGCCAGAGTCATTTCCTATGATGACAGCAAGTGATTGGCAAATCTCCACAGAAATAATATCACAGTGAAGCTAATAGTAAATTAGAGCAATGCTATTTAGTTTGATGGGGGTCAAAGCCATTTTTCTGGCATACATACAATAGGACTCATACCGGTACCCTTAATGAAATTGCCCTAGAGTATCAACAATATTGTTTCATAAACTCTACCACAAAAATGAATTCTTTAAAACTTCTAAGAGAGACTTATTCTTGCATTTAAAACAGAATTTTAGTCCCCCATTACTGATTAAAATAACAATTAAAAGAACACTTGTTCATAAACAAACAAAAAACTCCTTGTATTAGCCAGAATGAGTGGGTAAGCATAACCAGAGATTGATAAATTCAATGAATAGGAGATTTTAGACAGGATGGTTTATTCTGTCTGATGATTTGGAGGTGACAGAAACTCCACAGTCCATATAATCAACTGAAATCTGCTGATTTGAATTACATGTATTCACCTCAATAAATTTTAAAGGAAAGATGTTGATTCATGGAAGATCTTTTCATTTAAAACATAAATGAGTCCTGACTCTCCTTAGACATTACATGGTTTTTAGCATTAATTTGTTGGTTCACTGATGTTACTCTATATGTCTTAGTAATAAACATTATGGTGTCAAATTGGCCAGTGTAACATAACAACATAACAGTCTGAATCTGAAAAGCTGAAAATTGTAAACAGTTTTTCCTTTATTTCCTCTCCCCCCTTCCCCCACCACTTTGCTTTGGTAACTTTAAAAATCCACATAAACAATAAACTTAATATTTGAGGAAACACTTTCAGAAATCTAGTAGAGATCACTGAATCACTAAAGGTTCAAAATATTTATATAAATATCATATAATATGTATATACTATAGGTGTTTACAATAAACATAATCTTTATTGGCAAAGAATATATTTGGAAGACATTGGGAACTACAAATGTCTTCAATGTATCAGACAGTGTTAATTCACTTGAAATATACTAATACAAACAACACTGTATCGTAATCTAAATGTGAAAGGTCTTCACTTACAAAGGTGATACATATTGACAGAGTTTTACTTATTGTCTAATTGCAATGTTTATTTTAAACTTTGAAATAAAATAAAGCTTATTAGAATAATATAATAATTTTGTAGCAAATTAAGATGAGATATTGTTATGTCTTCATGTTAGAGAACTCTGTACTAAGGTTTTAGAGAAGTGGCTCCTTTGGTAAATTGTCTGTCATGGAAGCTTGAAGAGCTCTGCTTGTATCTCTACTAGCCATTAAGAGCTGGTACAAATACAGGTCTATAACATAGCACTGAGGATGCAGAGAAAGGATGACTACCATTGGCTGATTGGCTGTTCAGCATAGAAAAGTCATGAACTACATGTTCAGTGAAAAACCATTTCTCAAATAAAAATAAGATAAAAAGTGACCTAAAAAGTTGTGTGATATAGAATTTGGTCTCAATATAAATGTTTGCAACCATATGCACACAGGTACATGCAAAAATGAATACATACACAGCTCTCTTGTGCTCTTACTCTGTCTGTCTGTCTGTCTCTCTCTAAGACACACAACTGGGAGGGGGAGAAAAAAGAGAGATAAAGATAGACAGAGAGATATCCACTTTGAAGGAAACATTATAGCAATACATATTTTAATATAAGAACTGTCCGAACTCTTACTTATCACTAGATGGCACTCTAAATTTAGACTGTGATGCTTATTTCTGCAACTAGAAGCTACATTTTGTTTGTTTTATAAAGAAGAATTCATTGAAATAAGTAAACAAATAATGTACCACCTTTTATACAATTATCAGAATACTCTATTTGTGAACAAGAACTAAGAAAACGTACAATGTTTAATAAAAAGTAAATCATTGATTCAGTACTGGAATTAAAAGCAAAAATATAAGGATAATACAATGGTTACTATAAAATGTTTGACATGTAAATTTCAACACTTGTTTTCATGTACATATACAAATTGCTTTGTATTTGCAAGCATAGAATATTGTAAAGTGTTCTTAGTTTTGTGATCATAAAATTAAATATGTTCACAGTTTGTAATGGCTCCCTATTTATTAAGTTTTATTCAGAACCAAATGTGCAAAATGATGCAGAGCATAGCAATAATGCACTTCTGTTAAACATATTTCTAAAGTCAAATACAAATGAACAGTGTCCTTCAAATATAAGATGATAACTAGTGTGACCCCTGATCTGTGAGGCCAGAGGTTCTCCAATTTGCTCATTTCTGAAGGTGATTTTCACATTCCTATGTAGGCAACGCATTTCCATGTCTGACTTTCACTTATAACTGATGACATCTCATACAATATGATCCAAATGAACCTTCAGAAATGTGATCTCAATCATGACAAGTATCAGGTCAATGAACCTATGACCCAATGTAATTGAAACAATCAACTTATTCTCTATCCGGGGACCTCAACCCATATGGTTAGCGTAAGGGACAGTGTGATGGCTGAGCAGCTCATTCAGACTGTCAATTATGTTACATTAAGGGACACATCTAGCAGAGAAAAAGGCCACTACTAGAGAAAAGAAGCATTTAAAGATGGCCAACAGTTTAAAACATTCTATATAAGAAGCCATCAATTTTCATGGATAAAAGTAAATATATTATTCTCTTATTCTATGGAAAGGTCATGATTCCAATTATCATGTAAAACTGGCTACTATGAATGCTTTTGCCGTGGCTGATGAACAGCCTTTTTTTCTTATCTCAACCCAATATTAAAAATTGACTCTAATTCTCTTGGTCAGATATGTTGGGAAGTAACTTATATTCTTCCTTTATATGTCAGTGAATGAGACTGTCAAGTAAAATATCCTGTAAACATGATAAAAATGTAATATTGATGTACTGCATGGTTCCAGCTAAACAGTGAGGGAGGAAAATACAACATTATTTATACTAATATCAGGATGTGATTAGTTCTCAGTGATGGCATTTGAACCAGGTGTCTCACAAATTCCAGGCAAGTGCTTTAACCCTGACTCCTCAGTCACTAAAATAGTTACTTTCTGTTT
Source organism: Peromyscus melanophrys (assembly GCA_902168415.1). Lineage (NCBI taxonomy): Eukaryota > Metazoa > Chordata > Mammalia > Rodentia > Cricetidae > Peromyscus > Peromyscus melanophrys. The sequence goes on along the minus strand of CABHPR010134280.1, from coordinate 15,293 downwards.
CTGTTTCAGATACTTCTCATGTGATTTGAAAAAAGAAGTTAAAAATACTATACTACTTTAAAATACATATTTCAGACATATTACTCCACAAAAGGAAGTATTATAATTTATAAATGCTGTTTTATTCAAGTGCGTTAAAATAGCCTAACATATTACTATTCCTCTCTCTCTTTTTACATATATATGTATATGTACACAAATGTATGCTTAATATATATATATACTCATATATGCTTAATGCATTTTAAGAGGTTATTACATTTGAAATTAACATCATGCCTGTCAATATTGATTAATTATTAATAAAAAATAGTGAGACTAATTAATAAGTAAAATATATTTCTATTCATCTTAAACAAGTATGTCTTATGAATATCAAAATAATAAATATTATATTCATGATTCAATAAAATATGGCATATAATATTGATAATGAATAAAACATAATATCATTCAAGTAACAGCAATATTAAGTAAAGTAACAGAAGAAAAAAATTGGAAAGATATTAAAAATAAACACAGATTCTAATCTCATATTTCTCATAGAAGTCAAGCTGATAGTTACAAGCACTGAAATGAATACTTAACTTCAGCAGCAGCGGTGTTTCCAATAACCTCAGGCACATCTATCAGAAAGATAAAGCAACTGGAATCAGCTTACCTGGACCTGAATCCCGATTTTTCATCCAGGCTTTGGGGACTTGGAAAAAAGATTTAATTCCTTTAAGACTAGGATTGTTCATCAAATAATAAAACATATGGCTAATCAACATTACTGTTAATTATCTAATTGGAGGACAACCTAGAAATGGAATTCCTGGGAACCATGACCAAACACTCATTATATAGATTAACTCTAACTGATCATGGGATATGATTGCTTATTTTTATGGTCCTTCTACACATTTATGCTTAGTTATAATATTAATTGTTCCAAAGTACATAAAATATTAGGGTTTGAAACAAGCAAATCAAATTCCAGCAAAAAGAAAGATCATGTTGTGCCCAAAGCAATGGATATATGTACAACACAAATCCTGTATCTACGTCACAGAGAACATGGGGTTCTGAAGAGGCAACGGAATGATTGGAAGTTCAAGAATAGAACATTTGCTCTAAGACTGATTTTTTTTAGAAATGTCAGGGAAACTACAGCTGTAAAATCTTAGCAAAATGGATGTATGCTTAGGACCTAAATAAGAATGAAAAAAATTCACATGTGGTGATATTTTGTTTGTGCTCTAACAAAGAAAGTTTGCCTGGAGATCAGAGTATAGAGCTCCCCACTGCCAGTGAGGCAGTGGAGGTACACACCTTTCATCCAAGCACTAGGGAGCAGGAAGCAGGAAGTGATATAGCTGGGCAGAGAGAGGAAGTGATAAGGTGGGATGGAGACAGGAACTTGCCCTTTCATCCCGATGATTGATAGAAGTAAGAAGTTTCACATTGGCTGGCTGTGCTGCTTCTCTGATCTTTCAGCTTCACCCTGATATCTGACTCCGAGTTTTTATTGTTAAGGCCAATTAGAACTTGTGCTACACTCACAGGGCCCCAAACTTAAAGAAAGATATAAGATAGCTATGGAATCCAGAAAGTAGGAGATATAGACATCTCCAGAGATGAGCCCACTTACTAGTTCTGCAATATCAAGTGGTCATTCCTGAAATCATAGTCATACAAGCAACATCATAAAGACTGTGTAGTTCCTATTTATATATTGTATATTTAAGGCTATATATGTGTGCTTGTCTATATTCACACATTTATGTCTGTGTACACACACAAGTATAACACTATTAAAGAAAATGAGAGTATGAATTTGAGAGAATGAGTATAAACATGAGAGTGGAAATAATCAGTCATGCATCTTACACATATAGCACTTCTCAGTGCTGTGTTTCCGATGCTCATTAGCTATATATATGGTTGTAGCTGCTGAATACTGTATTGGACTGCAAGACTAAACCATTTAACAGATTGAAAATTTTTAATGCCATTAAAAATATATGGTGTGGAGCTGCAGCTACAGCTCAGGTGGTAGGATACTTGGCCAGCATGCACAGAGCACCTGGTTCCATCCCAGCACTGCAGAAGCTGACTGGAGATCTGTACCAGTATTTCTCCTGCTCCCAAGCATACAGGAGGTAAAGGCAGGGTGATCATAAATGATGACTCAAACATATGTAAATGGAGACAAAGGGAATGAGGAGAGAGACAGACAGACAGACCAGACATACAGAGAGAGAGAGAGAGAGAGAGAGAGAGAGAGAGAGAGAGAGAGAGA
>CABHPR010134280.1:0-12999 GCA_902168415.1 Peromyscus melanophrys | reverse complement strand
AGAGAGAGAGAGAGAGAGAGAGAGAGAGAGAGAGAGAGAGAGAGAGAGAGAGAGAGAGAGAGATTCTAAACTATATTAGATTCAAATATTGTCCTAACCTTAAACACTCAGCAATCCCTGTGTGTTCTGAAGAATAAAGTATGTAATTTTGTAGGCTATAAAGAATTTGATACTCAAAATGTTTCCTTTTTTCTTCATCAATAGCTATTTTTGGTTTCATTCCAAGGGCAACTATAATATAATTACTACTACTGAAAATAGTTGTTAATATAAAAAGAATTTCCAATTGATCTCTCAGTGGTCTGTAATTTAATATATAGCTCATTGCTCAACATTTCAAATCTTCTTTCTTTGTATCTTATTGAAAATTGTATTGTTATACTAAATTAACTTTCAGCAAAAATCCATCCAATAATGATAGTAAGTGGAGTGATATAATCAGTAGCACAATTTAAACATTATTAGTTACCAATGAGCTGATTATCTTTTTTTCCTATGTAAGTATGAAAGCTTATATTTCTCAACCCCACACTGAAGAAAATAAAGTTCTACAAAAGTTGGGTGAGTTCCTTAACTTTGAATCTTTTAGGATTCTCTAATTTCAAGAGTTCTGTTAATAACTACTATTAGTTGGCCCTAGGCTAACTAAAAAATGCATATCAGAAAGGATATAATCTAATTATTTTCATCTCCCTAATTGTAAAAAGAGATCTAGAAAAGGATTATTTGTGATTCCTCAATGACTGTCCCAAAGCATACTATTTTGGGAATATAGTACCTAAGTAATATATCACAAATACAATTAGTATATTAATAAATCAATGTATATTTTGTAAGTTCTTTAGGTTATTGTTTTATAAAACTTTTAGGTTATTGTTTATTCTTATCCAAATATTTATTCTCTATCAAGATTTATATTCCTAAGCATGAGCTTATCCCTCAATAAGCAGTGAAGTAACCATCTATTTAGTTAACTTTGTGCTAGCATGTTGAAGACAGTAAAGAATAAATAGGTTGATAACTCTAACTAATACAATGTCACTACAGAATACATCTTGACTGATTTGTCAAAAACTTGTACATTATACATATTTAATTTCCTATGGTAGACTGGTCCTAAACTTGTCACATTTTTTTCCTGCAGATGTGGTAGAAAATTATTATCCTTTTTTCTTTTTTAATTTTTTTTCTTTTTTTAATCAACTTCAAATATGGCTTAAAAAGAAAGACTCACCAAGAAACTTCTAATGGATGTATATTTTGATAATGACCCTCTTATTTATCATTCATTCTGGAATGAAGCAGAATGTATTATATCAAACAGCCACAGTAACACATCGTAAATTAAGGTATATGAGGAGAACTATAAAAATGGATATAACATGACTGTTTCGTGCCTTGACACACAAAGCTACAATTACTTAACAAGACCAGCGTACTATCAAGCCAGTAAAAGTTCCAGCATGGCCAGGGGAAGGCCCCCTGAGGCTCAACCTCTAACTGAGGATGTTTGGGCACTTTATGATTACTGAAAGAGAAAATGTCACTCTTCTTTGAAGATATGGCTGTTGGTAGGTTGTTACACCGAAGTGGATAACCATATATATTCATGTGCATTTGGGCTGCAATAAATATGGATATAGAAATAATAATAACTATAAATAAATAAATAAATAAATAAATAAATAATAAATGAATGAATAAATTAAGTAGGAGAGAATTTATTATTATACAAATGCAATTACTCTGAGGCAGAGAAAGTTTTTTTCTTTCATTTTTCTTTATTAAGAAATTTTCTTCTCACTCCACATACTATCCACAGATCCCCCCCTCCTACCTCCTCCCACCCCTCAGCCCTCTTTCCCAAGCCACCCCGCATCCCCACATCCCCCAAATCGAGGTCTCCCATGGGGAGACAACAGAGCCCAGCACACTGAGCCTAGGCAGGTCCAAGCCCCTTCCCACTGCACCAAGGCTGTGCAGGTGTCATACAACAGGCACTGGGTTCCAGAAGCCTGCCCATAGACCAGGGACAGATCCCGATCCCCCTGCCTGGGTGCCCCCCAAACAGTTCGAGCCAAACAACCGTCTTCCATATCCAGAGGGCCTAGTCCAGTCCCATGGGGGCTCCACAGCCACCAGTACACAGTTTATGGGCTTCCACTAGTGTGGCCGGTCATCTCTGCACGTGCTCTCATCATGATCTCGACGTCCCTCCCCTGCAGAATCCCTCCTCTCTCTAATCAGTTGGATTCCCAGAGCTCAGCCTGGTGCATGGCTGTGGATCTCTGTATCTGAGGCAGAGAAAGTTTAAGTGACATGAAATATTTCATCATTAGGAGTTTGTATCTGTTTTATTTTATTTCTTCATGTACTGGGAATACCTGCCCTAGTCAGCAGGTTAAGTCATTCCTCCAAGAATATAAGCTTTATAAGCACTTCTAATCTCTTCCTATGTCCTAATGTATGGCACATTATTCTGTTGCTTATATCCACAAATTGAGAAAACTGTGTATATTGGCTCTCATTAAGATATTCACTCAATTTTCTGAGAAATTGCCATATTGATTTCCAAAGTGGCTATAGAAGTTTGAACCTTCCAAGACTCTAGAAGGATAATCCCAGATAAAACTCCTAGCAATAGCAAATATATAGCCTAAACTGGTTGACTTCTGTAACCTGGAAAGACTTCCAGTGGAAAGATTGGGACATGAACCCAACCAAATAAACTTACACCTACAGTCTGTACTGCTTATGGGATGTGCTGGGTTAAGGTGGCTCAGAGATTATATCCATGGCCAACCAATGAAGACTGAGACCCATGCTACCCTGACCACTACCTGGAGCTCTAGTGTAGTAGGACAGGCCCATAGGGTCGAGGAAATTGGCTCCAACCAGTTGCTAAGGCATGAACATAACGTACTTCCTTATGAGCCAACCTGGAGTATGTCTGAGGGCCTAGCAATGGGTGCTGTCAGAGTTCCTGATCTCTGTGAGAGTTCCTGGTGATGTCAGGTCAATGAAGGATGACCATGCAATACCACCTGATTGGGACACAACTTGGGTGCTGGGAGGAGGGTATATAAGGCCTTCCCTATTATTGAATAAATGAATCTTCTGCTTGCCTTCAACTTATTCCCGGTTTCTGTGTCATTGATGCCCCGCCTTCTCATCCCCTCCCCTGAGGGAGGCTTTAGAATCCAGCAACATCTGGTGCCTGAATGTGGAGCTTCTGTTACTTTCTCTTTCCCGGTACAGATGCTGATCATCTCCCTCCCTTTACTTGCAGTGTTTGACAGCACCCCCAAGACAGTGTGTTTTGGTGAGAAGGGCCCTCAGTGTTGTGTTCTTTTGTTCCATTAGGCAGATAAGCATTGGGACCCCCATTTCTTTCCTTCTTTTGTGTTATCTGTCATGTTTGTCTGCCCATCTCACTAGGAAGGTACATTTTTTTTTTCTGTTTTGGTTCACTCAATGCCTCCACATAAGGATTGACCCCCCCCCCCCCCAGGCGGGTCCAAGGCTTGGCTCCTGAATGCCATCCTCCATCCAGAGACACTGTGTGGGCATAGGGCTGTGGCCTAAAAAACCATGGAAGTCCCCCATTAAGCACAAGACATAAGGGTCTGATTCAAATTTCCACCCCTGTTGATTTTCATATTCTCTCTGACTGTTGTTTGTTGGCTGTTTCCCTCTAAAAGATGGGTAATCTTTTTATCACCCCCACCACTTCCATGTCAGCTATCTCTAAGATATCCAATAATGAGGAGACACACAGTTTGGGCCCATGGAATCTGTCAAGGGGAAGGCGGCTCACATTAAGTCATGTGCTGCTCCCAGCTCTGTTCCACCACTACCACAGGTGGCTACATCTCCATCATGGTATTTATGAGCCAATCTACCCCCAATACCCACCTGTCTCAGGAAGTGGCTACTCTACTGCAGTGTCAGGCATCTTAAAACCCTCACAGCCTGCACCACTGTTTTAGTCCATAGGCCAATAGAAGGCTTCCCAGTCAAGGTGGGCCCGAATGCAAATGCCCAGCCCTGGATTCCCACCCCTATATCTGGTCTCTCTCACATCCAGAAGGCATCCAATTAGTCATGCCTAGATTCCTGCTACTTTCAGCAGATCCTTGCTCAATGGTCAATGCAGTTACAAACTTATTTTGGTTGGTACCATTTGCTTAAAACTGTTGGAGCCTGTGGTCTTTCTCAGTTGGAGATTGGCCTATGATGATCAGGCAGAATCCCAGGCCTGGAAGGACATCTTACTTCATGTCCAGTGACCTATGATATTCCCACAGCTAGCAGGAAATATATCCATCATGTGCTTCAGGCACAGATTGGCTTAAATGCCCATTTTTAATAGGTCTCGCACCTGGCTCTCAAGGCCCTCAGTGCCTGAACTCCCTGGGACACCTCACCTTATGTTTGCAATCTTGTCCAACAGCCAGGGAGAACATCCTGGCATGTGTCAATGAGTCAGTGGAAAACAGAGTAAATGCCGGCCCCACTAGAGATATATTGCTTAAACAGCTGACTTGAGAGGGGCTTGATGCCCAAACCCATAATGTGGTTGCAGCCTTGTGAAATGGGGATATACATAAATAGGTGCAGGCCACCAGAGATCTTGACCCCACCAACAGTCCCATCAAAGCTCTTAACACCACACTGGACACTCTTCTCACTGACAGGCAGTGTGATAATAACACTCTGAACAGCCCCCAGGTAGATAGAACTTGCTGGGGATGTAGCAAACCAGGCCATTTGCCCCAGTACAAAACCTAGGACCTGATGGCCCAGATACAACAAGAGATTTCACTGGGCAAAGGATTGCAGGTCACAACTTGCTGAAATGCCAGCCCTTTTAAACTCCAGGCAGGGTGCTCCTCAACCCCACCAGTAAGATAAGACTCTGATAATCCAAAAATCTATTGGACAATGCCCATTTTTTCACACTCTCCAATTCTGTCTATCTCGATGGATGAACAAGCTGTTAAAGACTTGGTTGACATGGGTACAGATGCCACCATTTTAACCGAGACTGACTGAGGCACTTCACTTCCCTCATTGGAAGTTTAAACTCAGATCCCCTATCAGTGGTGTGGGAGGCCAATAAAATTCTAATGGATCCATCCAGTTCATTGGAAGGATCTTGATGGCAATCAGGGAGCCATTCACCCTATCATTTCCACTGTACCTAGGAATCTGTGGGGCAGAAAATTTTGGAGGATATGAGTATTGTCCTAACTACAAATGACAGGGCCTTTTTTTTGATGACATCGAGGTCCATGAAAAGGTGGGTCTTGCAATCTGTGACGTTGAAGAGATCTGCACCCCTGATTCTAAGGGTCACTGTCCCCATGAGATCCACCACAATTGAGCCCCCATCCCTATTTCATTCATGTGGCTCCTGCATCAAGAAGTATAGGTGGAAACTATAGCCTATAATTGAGCCAAAGTTGTCAATCCTAAAGGAATTAGTTGCAGAACAGCTAAAGATGGGTCACATAGAACCATCCACAAGTTAACATAATACCCCGGTATTTGTTATCCCCAAGAAATTGGGATGCTACCATCTCCTGCAGGATCTTTGTGTAGTTAATTGTGTAATGGGAAAAAATGAGGTCTACACAGCCAGGCTTCCCCCACCCTAGAGCTATTTTTCCATCTTATTATATATTAGTTTTAGATATTAAGGATTGCTTTTTTCAAATTCCTCTGGCTGATAGTCAATGATGGGTAAGAGCCTATTTCGAAAGCCTACCTAAGACAGTCACAGTACAGTTGCTGACCCCCACCCCCCACCCCCACCCCGAGGCAGGGTCAACAAGGCTGGATCAAAGAACTCCAACTCCTGTTGATTGCCTATGTAATAAAATAAAAGGATGGATATATAGTAGAACAGGCTCATAGGGTTGAGGAAATTGGCTTAAACCAGTAGCCAAGGCATGGACATAACAAACTTCCTTCTGAGCCAACCTGAAGTCTGCCTGAACCTCTAGCTGATCACTATCTGAGTTCCTTATCATGCCCAGTCAATGAGGCATGACTATACAATGCCAACAGATCAGGACACAGCTTGGGTGCTGGGAGGAGGGTATATAAGGCCTTTCCCATAATTGAATAAACAAATCTTGGCCTTCAACTGACTCCCCATGTCTGTGTCATTGATGGCATGTTCTCATCCCCTCCCCTGAGGGAGCCATTAGGATCCAGAAACACTCCAGGACCCAGAGGCCAGAAGACCCAGAGACCTAGGAGAAAAGGGAACATGACTGGAGGAAAAAAATGTCAATGTAACGATGCCTAATGATATTCTGCTGTACTCATAGATTAATGCCTAGAACACTAGTCATCAGAGAGGCTTCATCCAGCAACTGGTAGAAACAGATACAGAGACAGACACACAGTCAACCATTAGGCTGAGCTCAAGAAATCCTGCTTAAAAGCAGGAGGAAGGACTGCAAGTGCAAGAATGACCTGTACATTACAAGAAATCCCTCAGAATCAACTAACCTGGGCTCACAGAAGCTCATAGAGACTGAACCCAGAACCAGGGATCTTGCATGGGCTCTGACCTATGCCCTCTGCATATATGTGACAGTTGTGTAGCTTGTGGGAGGCCTGCACTATTCTGAATAGAAATAGAGGAGGAGTGGATAGCAATGAGGAGACGGAGAAGAGGTACAGGGGGACTTGGAGGAGAGGAAAGAGGGGAAACTGCTGTATAGATGTATAATAAATGAATAAATAAATAAATAAGTAAATAAGTAAATAAACTTAATAAAAAGCTGTCCACTCAAATCAGACAACACAGTATGTTGTTGATATAAGTATTTGTACATAGAATGAATTGCAAAGCCACTTGCTAAAGGAAGGAGTGAAGTAAGGAAAGAAAGATGGAAAATCTAAAGAAATGGAGAAAAGGGTAGGAAGAAAACAGTATAATATATTTTATTTACCTTGAATGTATTCCAGACCCTCTACCAACATACGTCCTTAAATAATATTTCTTCTAGTTTTAGCTAGAAATGTAGTATATATCAACAACATGTTCCTCTACTTTCCATACTTTTAACAATTTGTGAATTTAGGAGTTTTATTTGATTAAAAATAAAGGTCTTAGATAACCAATTTGTTTTCTTTTCCCTGGGGAAAGCTGTTTGTCCCACTCTAAGATTTCCTTAGTTGCCTCTAATTCTTTATGCAGGATTGAGGCCTGTGGTCTTTCCTCCATTAGCTTTAGCAATTCTATTGCTGTTTTCATTGTTCAGTTCATGTTTAATCAATCATTTTTTGGTGAAACTTTATGGTGCAGCTGTTGCTGTTACTAGTAGCTACAATCTCATAGTACACTCCCAGGTCCTTACAATCATACAGTCTTTCAGTCCACTCTCCCCTCTTCTCCAATGTTCACTGAGCTTTAGCTGCAAAAATTGTTTTGTATTATAGATGAAGCCTTTGGACCAGGGCTGTACCACTCTGAATTTCTAGTGGTTGTGGCATTCTGTAACAGCCTGGGTCTATTGCAAAGAATGTTTCCTTGATAAGTAGTGAGGACTACACTTATCTGTGACTCTAAACATAAATATTTAGACTGCAAATGGGCATTGTGCTGTTTAATAATGGTTGTTGTAGGACAGCCTCCAATATAAATGATTTCACTAACTCAGGGTAGTTGGCTAGGTTTCTAGTACTAGACATGATTGCTCTAGTTCAGTAGTTCTTAATGCCCAATTAGAGAGTTATTGGTTACTGCCAAGATATGTGTGTAACAACTCTACCCTTATGGTTAACTTGCTACGCAAATAATCAGCCTGGAAAACACTCATGCAAGTAACTTTTTACAGAGTAAGTAATTTTGATGTATGTGTGTAGGAACATATATATATATATATATATATATATATATATATATATATGTATATAAAATGTGGGAAGGCATAAAGGGAGGAAAGTAAAAGGGTAAAGATATAATTATACTACAATGTCAAAAGGAAAAAAAAGACTCAGGTCAATTTATTGTTTACAACCATGCATTTTATAGTATATGTAGTTACTGTTTCTAAAGTATGTGAATGTATTGAGAAATTCAGTTGATAATAAATTTGGCAAAATTGTGAATTTGAATTGCATTGTATTTAAGATAGTAACATATGAGTGCATATTGTGAAAATATAAAATTGTGAGTGTACAATGGGAAAATCTGTCAGGTAATTATGTTTAACAATCAATTGCATAACAACTTTACAGGCAATGTTATGGAGATTGGAAACACAAAACTGTTGCAGGACAATTGTTTACACTGTGTGAGGATATGTCACTGTGATTGGTTTGATAAAGACCTGAAGGGCCAACAGCTAGGCAAGAGAGTATATGTGGGACTTTAGGGCAGAGAGAAGATTCTGGGAAAAAAGAAAGTTGGAGTCACCCTCAGACACAGAGGAAGCAGGATGGGAAGTATGCAGATGAGGTGACAAGCCATAAAAAGGAACATGGATTCAAAATATGGGCTAATTTAAGTTATAAGATTTAGTTAGGAACAAGCCTATGCTAAGGCCAAACTTTCACAACGAATAGTAAGTCACTATATCATTATTTGCCAGCTGGTGGTTCTGAGGAGAAAGTACTACTACATATGGTTTCCAAAATGGAGAATCCAATATTGAAACATGGGGCCTGAGAAGACTAACAAAAATGCTGGACATGGAGCTGGATATAGCTTTCTAGTCCCACCATCTCTCAGAAGCCAGTGCTTGTGTGGTACAGAGATGTGGCTCTTTTAAAAGTCCCTGCTACCAAGCTCTTGAATGGGGTTTATGAGCAGTGGGTGGCATCCTACTTTGGTGGGGGGAGACTAGGTAGGAGTGCCTACAGAAGCTGGGCCAGATAGATAGACTACAGGTCCAGGCCCTCAGGCGTTAGACGCAGGTCTCACTGACATGAAGCAGGTAGAGCCAGCCACCAGGACATGTATTAAGTGGAGCCATGTAGCAGAGAGCCTAGCCACTGCTTAACAGTTTAAAGTTTGGGTCACAGGGTCAGAGATGGCTGCAGACACACAAAAACTCAGGTCCAGGCCAAGGAAACTTCAAAACAGATACAGTATGCTTAAAAATGTAATTGGATGTTGAAGAAAGAAAAGTAAATAGGTATAGACAGTCATAGAAAAATAATAAATAGATTAAAAATAATAAAGTCTTTAAAGAGAGAGTAGAGTAATATAAAAGAAAAAGCCACAAAATGATGGAAAATACACAGGATGTCTGGATCCATACAGGATCCAGACCAGACTTAGTTAGGGAAGACCTCCTGAAAATCTTGGTTACAGACATAAAGAAATAAACAAATGAAAAACTACAAGACAGGTGACAAATATGCTGATCCCTTGACATAGAAACAGCTCTGAGACTGGATGATAAATGATAAATCTTGCTGGCTACAGAGTCCTTGTGACTTATGAGTCATGCTATCCTTTCATATAACATGGAGAGAGATTTGTCTATATAGTCCAAACAGACTTATATAGTTAACAGATGGCTTTTTATGCTCAAACATGGAACAAAAACAAATCATCTTTAGCTAAATTGTACACATCACACATTCCATCCCTGTGTTAATACAGATATACATACATGTATGTAGTTGAAAGTTTTCTTGTGTCCCAGCTGGCTGGCAGACGGAACACATCTCTCACCCACAGTCCTGCAGCCTTTGATAAAATAATCAAACAGAGGCTTAATATTATTTATAACTGCTTGGTCATTTGCCTAGACTTATTATTGACTAGCTTAAATTAACCCATAATTCTTATTTATGTTTAGTCACATGGCTTGGTACCTTTCTCAGTTCTGCCTTGTCATCTTACTTCCTCTGTGTCTGGCTGGTGACTCCTGACTCAGCCCTTCCTCTTCCCATAATTTTCCTTGTCCGCTTACCCTGCCTATACTTCCTGCCTGGCTAATGGCCAATCAGCATTTTATTTATCAAACAATCAGAGCAACACATATTCACAGCATATAGAACGATATCCCACAGCACACATATGTAACCTTTAAATGTTTGTGTGTTTTCAGAAATTAAGACCATATACAAATGGAAACAAGTAGCCCAGGTGATCCAGCTTCTCAAAATGCCTCTGCTGCGCTGCAGTTTCCTCAAAATTCTACATCCAGAAGAGCTTCAAAGCTGCTAGTTGAGATGGTCCAGCTTAACAGACTACCCAGCCAAGACTTCAGATAAGCTCTACACTTTCCCACCACACAGACACTAAACAAAAGTAATGCTGCTAGCCCTCCCAGGACTTGATCATTATCCCAGTTTTCTCAGGGTCCCTTAGAGAGTTGCCCCCAGACAACAGAACACAGTCTAGAGAACATGACACCCACATTCCTAAGATATAAGGGGAATGGGTTTTGGTGACTCCATGGATTATGGATGTCTATCTTTGTTTAGAAGGGTTGGTTGCAAGTTGTTGTTGCTTGTGATCAGGGAAAAACCTGAGCATAGGAGAGGAGACTCAGGAATCTTGTTCTGAAAAGAAAAAAGGGGATATAGAAATGAAAGATGAAAGGGTAGATTATTGAATCTAATTTTAAACTAAAAAAGTAACTACTAATCTTAAATATATTACATTGGTATGGATTTTTGTATGTTGATATAAATTTAAGGTTATTTTTTGTTATACTGTATGTGTGTTTCTACTCATGTTTAAGGTATTGTACCCAAACAATACCTTATTTAAAGATTTAATGTAAATTTCTTGTCCTTGAATGTTATTATCACAAACTATTTAGGATAATTAAAACATAAACGTTAGTAGTTAGTCATCTAACAATCAAATGTGTGGCCATGTTAGGTACATTTTCATGGTCAAAGAAAGGTATATTTTAAATAAATACATGATCTTCAAACACTTAAGAGATTACAGAATGTGGCATTTACGCTGTTTTAATAACATAAGGCTTTTCCTGATATGAGACACATCTGCTCCTGGCAGCACCAATTTACTTCATAAAAGGAAGATGGGCGTTGAAGAACCTCCATATGGAGTTTGCTTTCATTGTGGCAAGTTTAGCTGCTGGGCAAGAAACTGCCCTCGCCTCAACTGCTGACAGTATGCTGTCCAAATTGGACAAGCAAGACACAAAGGAAAGTGAGTGTCAAACTTTGTCAAGACAGGTGGGACAGTCCTTCAAAATGCCTGCTTCACAGCAAAGTTTGTCAGCTATTCTCAGCCTATAGGCCAAAGACAGAGCCCCAAAACTGCAAAGGAAACTTGAGTGACTGTCCAGACAGCCAGGAGTTTCCATCACTTCTTTAGTTTTGGAAGTTGCTTGCTCTGCACATCCTGTTTAGTCAGGTAATAATTATATCCTCAGGACTTTGATGGGGTTGAAGTCTAGATAGTTACAGTTACAGTTTTCCTTGTTACCAAATTCAGAAAAGAAACTCACAAAAATATATAAAGTTTATAATGTTGAGAGACATAAAAAGCTTAAGTTGTTTATATTAGAAAATATTTTAAGGTCTAAAAATATATTTCTAAGAAGATAATACCAGTTTTGATAGAAAGTGGTTTAGGTATAAAACTTTGGACTCACCGAAAGAGGATAGATAATAGAGTATTTTCTCTAAATTTGCCAAATACAATTGGACTGCACATTGTGAATATAATTCTGACTTGATTTATTTTACTGTATATAGTTTCACTTCTTTAAAGTTAATATCTTTCTATCTTTCTTTTTCTTTTTAGACAATACCTGATAATTGTTCTTTTTTTTTTTTTTTTTTTTTTGGTTTTTCAAGACAGGGTTTCTCTGTGTAGCTTTGTGCCTTTCCTGGAACTCACTTGGTTGTCCAGGCTGGCCTCGAACTCACAGAGATCCGCCTGGCTCTGCCTCCCGAGTGCTGGGATTAAAGGCCTGCACCACCACCGCCTGGCATGATAATTGTTCTTATTGTATGCAGTTTTAATACGGTAGAGTTAAAACTTTTCCTTTTTAATTAGACAAAAAGGGGGAAATATTGCCAAATATTTGTTTATCTGTGTGAATTTGTGTCATTGTGATTGGTTTAATAAAGAGTTAAATGGCTAATAGCTATGCAGGAGAGTACAGTTGGGACTTCCTGGCAGGAGAGAACTCTGGGAAGAAGAAACTCATAGTTGCCAGACAGACACAGAGGAAGCATAACGGACAGTATGGAGATGAAATGACAAGCCATGTAAAGAATGTAGATTAAAAATATGGGTTAATTTAAATTATAACAACTAGGTAGAAATAAGCCTAAGGCTGAGCTTTCATAATTAATAAGTCTCTGTATCATTATTTTCATGCTGGCATTTCCAATGAGAAAATACTACTACATAAAAATCCTATAGGACAATTAAAAACCAAAAGAGAGGAGAGGGAGAAAGTCCACATGGTACATGAGCTTTTACTGAAATCTACTACAAAGGGGCAATAACATAAAAGAAATCAATCCTGTTAGCAAACACAGGTAGTTGAAAAGATAATAGGGTACTCTCTGCAAATGGACAGCAAAGCCCCATTGCTGAAAACAATGCCAACATAATTCATTGTTGCCTACAGAGAACCTTCACCCCCACCTTCTAGTGTCTTTGGTATGGGAAGGTACTCTTCAGGCTACCAAAAAAGAAACACCAACCCAGCCATAATTCTTTTGATCTATAATGTGTCCTGCCTACAAAATGTGACAGGGAAAAACTAGTAGGAATAATCAACAAATGTCTGATTTGACTTAAGGTTTACTCCAGGAAATAGAAGTCATATCCAACACTGCTTGGGTGACAAAGAGCCAGAGACCAGATAGCCAAGAGACCTAGTATAAAGCCAAATATTACTGGTCTAAGAAAAAAATATAGGTAACAGTACGTGATTCCTAATGAAATCCTTTGATACTAATAGATGAGTGCCTTATTGAGTCATTGTAAAGGAAACTTCCACCTGCAGCAGACAGGACAAAAAAAAA